>PISX010001545.1:74089-192040 GCA_004024625.1 Mellivora capensis | reverse complement strand
ACCTTCGGCAGGACCCACCCCTTGAGTGGGGCCACCAGACAACACAACGGGGGCACAGTGTAGCGATTCAACACGTCTACACCTTCGGCAGGACCCACCCCTTGAGTGGGGCCACCAGACAACACAACGGGGGCACAGTGTAGCGATTCAACACGTCTACACCTTCGGCAGGACCCACCCCTTGAGTGGGGCCACCAGAGGCACAACTGCCGTGTTACTGACCACAGTCCTCATGCTGTCCTTTCCATCCCCAGGCCTATTAGTTTTATGACTAAAAATGTGTGCCTTCACCTCTTTCGCTCACCCTACAGTAATTCTTAATTTTACCATTTTATGAGCTTCAGAGATAACCCTCCCCTTACCTGACCCTGACCACACAGCATGAGTGAATTCCCTACGTAAAAGTTGGTGTTTGCATAGCAATAAGCAACAAAGCATTGTTAAACCCTTGCTCTCTGGGGGGTCACCTGGGAAAATCTTAAAGAACCCTCACTTCTTGGGGCGCCTGGGTGGCTCAGTGGGGTGGGGCCTCTGCCTTCGGCTCAGGTCATGATCTCAGAGTCCTGGGATCGAGCCCCGCATCAGGCTCTCTGCTCAGCGGGGAGCCTGCTTCCTCCTCTCTCTCTGCCTGCCTCTCTGCCTACTTGTGATCTCTGTCAAATAAATAAATAAAATCTTAAAAAAAAAAAAAAGACCCCTCACTCAGTGCTCTGTGTTCTGGGACGAGCACAAACCCCTGGGCCAGCAGTCCACACGTTGACATATACGATTTGCTTCTAAGACCACGGGTCCTGCCATTTCCCAAGTATCTAGTGGAGGAGAGGAGTGGTTGGCCCTGTTATTTGAGGCCAGCATGCCCAGAAGGGATTATATATCTGGTGGGGGACAGCGGAATGGACGTAAATATTTTGTGCTGCTGGCCAAAATGTACACCAGATCTGTACGCAGAGCAGAAGAAATGACAGTCTCTAGGGGATCTGATTTATAATGTGTTCTACAGATCAGTAATGAGGTGGGCTGAAGCATTATTTTCAGTTCCTACCAGAATACATAAATGTAGAATGGCATAAGCAGCTCATGATTTTAAGACTCACTCTGCCCATGGGCAAAGTGTGTCACTGACACTCTATCTGGCCCCAGAGCACGATGTGGCCCCTATTCCTGGGCCCCCAAGAGCATCTGTAGGAACCACAGCGTGAAACCACCTTCAGGGCACCTGGAGGGTGTCCTTGTCTCAGAAGCAAGGCAGGCAGGCACATTGGAACAATCAAGGCATTGTCTTAGAAATGTTTAAATAAAATTAGAATTTGCAGTACAGCACTGGACCAAAAAAACCAAAAAACAATAATTTGATTCTACATCTGAAGAAAGGGGATACTCAAAAAATTACCTGTGTGTGAGTGAAAACATTCTGAATACAAAATTCAAAGCCGAAGTCCTGACCATCTCAAGTCTGGTTAAGGAAGAATAAAAACCGTCTCCCTTCAAAGACTGTAAAAGCAGGCCCGATTACTGTTGTTTAGGGAAAGTTTGGGGGCAGTTCTGTGTCCTGGGAAGTTGCTCAGGTTGAAGGAATTAACATTTTAGGGTGGGCTGGAGGGATGCTTTTGAAGGATACACGGCACTATCCCTTCAATTTCCAGAAAATACACTGGTAGGCCGCCTCAGCTGAATCACTGGCTTTGTACCCTTTGGCAGAAATAAAAACAAAAGTTGTGTGGCCCAAACAAATTTGGGAAACGCTGAGTTAAATGAAGTTAGGTCCTTCCAGAGTCTCTACTGTGGGGGCGTGTGGTGGGAAGCTTCGGGAACAGGGATAGGCTGGGCAGCGGTTCCCCAAGTGTGTGATCCCAGAGCACTTGCATCCTTTGCTGGAGCATCTCACATGACTGGCATGGGACTGGCCACGGAATTTGCAGGACTCCGGGCGAGATGAAAATGTAGGGCCCCTCTTTCAAAAATGATGAAGAATTTCAGGACAGTGAGAGCAGGGCACGAAATCCCAACCCGGGGGCCCTTCCAGGCAAAGCTCCTTGTGAAACAGGACACACGCCCATGAAACCCGCCTGGGACTAGTTTTATGTGAAACATACTCTCGTAAATGGGGAAGTAACTGGTACAAATACTTCATTTCATTTTTATAAAATTATCACTTGGATTTTAAGGAGGCAGGGCCTCATTAACAGACAAAATTAGAAACCATCTGAATTCAAAACCAGTGCTAACATTTAGAAACCAATGTTTATGGAAGCTCAAGAGAGAATGCATATACTAACACGCTTGATAAACACTGTTGATAGGACTGTTTAAAAAAACCCATGCTGCTTATATTTAATTATGGAATGTGCCTTTTGTACTTCAGTTTGAATACGAATGTATCTGACATCACAGGTGGTCATTTCAGATAAATAAAGGATGCTGTCACAAGTTTAAAGAGCAGGAGGCAGAAAGCTGCCCAGCACCCCCACCCATCACTCCCCACCGAGACCAGAAGGTTCTCCTGACCGACACCTGCCGCTCGTGCACACGCCTGACGGTGTTGTGTGTTAATGACAAAAACTCATCTTTACGAGCATCTAAATAGCATTTTCTACATAAAGTGCGGGCAGCACCATCTTTTAGGGAAAAAATTACGATTTCTTGGTAGAATTGTTTTGGATGAAACCATTTAATAAGCTTCTGGTTAGGTTTTACCATACATTTCAAGAAATGGTATAAAATATTAAGTATGTTTTTTAAATCTTAAGGCACCTTAAGTTGTCGGTGTAATATTTCAATGTAAGCCCACGGGCAAAACCCCACCACGTGGTTCATCATCCCCCCAAGCCATTTCGGGATGGCGCCTGGGGGACCGCTCGTCTCAAAGATCTTGAAGCGCTAAGAATAATGTTGGAAGCCCTTTTCAAAACGCACATGAGAATCTATTCTCAGTCACGTGCCCAAAATTTATCCCCTTGCTTGGTTCGTTCTTCTCTTGACAAGACACCTCCCTGACTTTGTTACTGACTGGCTACAAAGGACCCATGATTTTGTCTAAAATTCCTTAATCTTCTCAGGGGACACAGACTGTCCATTACTGAAAACATTCAAAGACTCTAAAGACTATTCCCAACAATTCCGAGCTATTTGGGAACCTTGGAGATAAATGTATGCAGTGCCCTTCACCTGAATGAAGAAAGTCTCGGGGGTCTGTGACATCAGACCCGCACTACTGCAGGACCGTCGCCTGGCACAGTCAGCGCCCTCCCCTAGTTTCCAGAGGTGCAACTAGCTTCTGGCGCCAGCACAGGCTGGGGCAGAGGTGGGCGGGCCCGGGCCCCTGGCTGCAGAGCTCACAGGAGAGGCGCGGACGTGAACACTCCTCACGGACTCACTCACGGCATGTGGCCTTCCGGAGTCTTGTGATGTTAACGCCTCACACGTCAACACACCAACTTTTTAAGACGTTGAAAAGCATGCCTTTTGGAAGCCAAGTTCAGATGGGACCCATGTGTCCTCTGTGCCTCGGCTCTGCTTCCGTTCCTGTTGCCCTCAAATCACAGGGCAGCCAGGGCCCTGATGAGCCCTGGCCAGCTAGCTCACTCAGGGCCCTGGCGGTTTTCTGGCCTCCGGTTCTGAAATCTCAGTGGCTCAAACCAGCCACATGTCCAGACAGAAAACATTCACTATCCCTCCCATCAGCCCCTGCCCTCAGCTAACAGCCACCCTTCCCCAAAACAATGGGATCTACACGCTTCCTGCAGCTTCCTTCCTCCTCCCAAGACCCTCCCTCCACAGTTTCCCCACCAGCTTCCCACAGCATCCCTCTCCTGGCCCACCCAGCCCCTAACCAGTTGTGGCCGAGCTGTAGGTCTTCGTGTTCTGTGATCTACAGGCCACCGGAAATAGAAAAGCAGACCCTGTGTCCCGCATTGGGAGCTCCAAGCTCTAGCTGAGGAGGACAGGGCTCCCTCCAAGAGCGTGCGGATCTCAGTGGTATATGCAGAAAGATACTCCGTGGGAATGAAACTAATGTTAAACAAGAGTGTTTGGTTCAGAGTCAAGTTAACTTTTAAGTTCCCCTTTAAAACCCCAAGAGAGAAACAGAAGATCTCAAAGAGATCAGAAGCTTTGGTTCCTCTAATATGGGGCTCTCCTAACCATTTCCAGGAGAGAAATTCCAAATTAAAAGGTTACTTTGCTGTCACCCTCATGGTCCAGAAAGCATCTAATTTATACAAGCCCCTGGGGCCTTGCAGTACGGGTAGGGCTTTACTGACGTCCTAGAGTTTGCCTGAGCCATTCTGAAATGTCTCCGCCCATTTAATTGGAGAATTTTACTGAAGAATTAAAGACTCAGTAAAAGAGAGGTTTGGTTTCTTCATGAGAGTAAGTAGCTTGTGAAATACTTCATTTTCCTGTGACTAAAAATTCCAGCTTGTAATTCCCAATCCGGATTGCTTTAAGCTACTCATTAGTACAAATTAAACCTGTTTTGCCATGCTCGTAGGAAAAAAGCAAACTATCCTCATTAGCCAACCCTGGGCTGGCCCTTCTTTGAATTAGCCGTGAGATCAGTTCAGCAATGGACACAGACACTGAGCGGACCACGGGGTCGGGGGCAGGTAGAGTGCACTTCGGAAAAGGCCCAGAACTGTCCAGAGAAGACAAAGTTTCTGTAAACGAACAGCCCTTTCTAAACCCAGAGATGTCCTTGCCTTTTTCACTGAAAAAACAGGAGTGGGGTGGGTGGGGGACTGCAGGGTGGGGGATAGGAGAGGAGGGAGGAGATTTAGGGGAAGGACGCACACGTGTTGCGTGAAAGAAAATGCTTTCATTTTCTGGCATTAAAATAGAGATTTAGGTGCACCTGGGTGGCTCAGTGGGTTGAAGCCTCTGCCTTCAGCTCGGGTCGTGATCCCGGGGTCCTGGGATGGAGCCCCGCATCGGGCTCTCTGCTCGGCGGGGAGCCTGCTTCCACCTCTCTCTCTATCTGCCTGCCTCTCTGCCTACTTGTGATCTCTGCCTGTCAAATAAATAAATAAATCTTAAAAAAAAATAGAGATTTAATGAAAAAAATAGAGGATTTTTAAAAAATGCACTTAAGAAATGACCCTAAGCTATTAACCAGATTTTTTCTTTTCTTTCTTTTTTTTTTTTTTGGCGTATTAATTACAGAGTCATTATGATGCCTGGTTGCTAGGAGCTCTGAGGTAGAGCGAGCCCAGAAGATAGGAGCTGCTGACAAGCTGCCCCCACCCGGTGTCTCTGGGACCAACACCGCCTTCCCAACACCCAACCTTGGTCCCCTCAGCCCCTCCCTGCGGCCAGGGGCCGCCTCAGGCAGGAGAACAAGCAGCAGCCAGGCCACCTACCGGGTTGTTGCTGGCCTTCCCTGCCAGGATGACCCGGGCCTTGACCTTGTTCATGTTGAAGTTCTTGAGGTAGGCCTCATAAATTCTCTTGGCGAGGGACTTCAGATCTGCCGTTTCTGCATCTTCTGGGTCATGTTCACAGGTGAGAATTTCCGCTTTCAGTTTTGCTTTTTCAGATCTTGGCATTCGTCCAAAGCGAATTGCTGGGGGCGGGGTGGGGGGCCACAGGAGAGAAGGGGAAGCGAGCAGAGGTGAGCATCAGGGTGCACGACAGGGGACGTGCTCCTGGGCGGAGAGTGTGCGCCGAGAATTCAGCATTCAACAGCGAACCCAGGCCGCCCCGCACTGCTCTCTCTACTCTGGAGAGAGGAAAATGAAACTCAACCCTCCATAACCTCTGGACTCTTCAAGAGGCTAAAGCGCAAGGCGACACCCTCACTTGTTAATGCAGTAGGGTCAGTTGAAGGTTCAAAATTGTCCTTCAGGACAATTGTCCTAATTGACCTAATGATCACGAGGTCCAAACTTGACCCTAGTTCGAGGAGATGGCAGTGACCCCTAGGGTGACTTCATGGGACACCTTTTTCTTTGTCCAGAAGGTAGACCTGCGACCACTGGGAACTAGTCATTTTCGATCTCCCTTCGCATCATCACTGGCACGTTCTAAAATGACAGCAGGGTTCAGAATAACGATATTCGCCACACATGTGCTTCGTGGGGCTGCTGCGACCATGCTGGCATCCCAGGGGGATTTCCATTTGGTCTGAAAACCTTGAACAAAGTCTTACCGTGCAAAGTGTCTAAGAGGAATTCCGGGAGCTCTGCTGCGTCTCGGCTACGTGACACTTTTCCCTTCTTAGGCTATCTGGGTTGCAAAATGATCTGGGCGCTATGTGCTGCCACACATTCATTCAAAACACAGTCCATGGAGACCAGACAAGGCAGGCGGGCTGAGGCACGGGCTGCAGAAGCGCACTAGACAACCTTGCCTACCGTTATGGGACATCCCGACCGAAAGGCACTTGTGAAAGCGACAGTATTGGCACTTATTCCGGTTCTTTTTCTGAATCTTGCAGCTGCGGTCACATCTGTCATAGGCCAGCTTCAGCCGGATGGTTCGCCGGAAGAAACCCTGTGGGATGGATGCAAGGTTGGGGAGGGGTGTCTCTTGTCGTTCATTTACTGTACTTTTCAAATGAACCGAAATTAGTAAAATCGTTCTAAGAAGTCTGACTTAATTGGGACAAACTGAAAAATTTAAATTTCATTACATGTAAGACGAAAAACTAACAAAATGAGGCAAAATTCAAAGTTGTTTCAAGACGTCCTCATCTGGCTTGGGAAGACAATGGTTATGGTCTCCCAGGGTCACTTAGTCCCAATTTGTGCAAGTGTCGCTCTCCCTCCCCAACTCACGTCCAGCTCTGTGACTGCACAGAGCTCCGTGTAAGAGAGGACTAGCCCCCTCAAGACAAAAATTATAATGAACTCATAAAAGGCAGCCACCTGTTTGTAAAGAATGTTCATGCTTTACAAAAGCTTGTCTTAAACTCTACCCAGTAAGAACCTCTAGTATTTAGTCCCTGAGAAACAAAATGGAACAACAGGAACTCGGGCACAGCCCTGGGGGAAAAGTTACTCTTCAAGTAGCTTCTTTCACAAGTTCATGGTTAGAAGGCTTGGGAAGCGTCTGTATTTGCTTTGGTGCCTTTTCTGTTTGCTCCCCACTTATTCCTGCCTGTTTCACACCGGGCAGGTCTGGAACGCCCGCGGGAGCAGGGAGAGCAATTTCTTGGGGGACAGGAGGGAGGCTGGCGCCCTCCCTGAGCGGGATCTGTCAGTCTGTAAAGTGGGGAGGGCCCGAGCAGGCCAGGAGCATGAGGAGGCTGAAGAGAGAATTCTGCCCGTCGGTGTGGCCCTTTCTCCCCGCAGCCCAGGCCTCCACGGCCAGCCCAGGCTCGGGTGCGGCGCTGCCGTCAGGATGCGGGTTGTGCCCGCACCAGGAAGGGCTGCAGTGTCTTCCAAAGCCAGCAAACCGTCTCAGCACGCACAGGGGGAGATTTCGGGTCTCAACCGAACACCGGGAGCACGAGACACTGTGCGCATCGGGCACAAGAAATACTGAGGCTGAGAGCGCACGCAAAGTCCTAAAAGCATGATGTGGGGGCCGGGGGCCGGGCACCGCTGACTGACAGATCCTTTTAGTGACGATCAAAATCGGTGTTTAAAAAGAAGCAGCCATCGTCCCGAGCAGGGACACTCTCCCCTGCTGGGGTCCACCGTACCTTACAGCCTTCACACGCGTGAACTCCGTAATGGTAGCCTGAAGCTTTGTCCCCACAGATCCTACATTCAATGTTCAAGGCTATGCTGGAAGGTTCGTCAGCACTACCGGCCGCCACCGGGTACGTGACCGACAAGGGGCTCGAAGCTGGCGAGAGGTCTGAGAACAGAGGACACAGACGGGTGAGCATCCAGACAATGTTGCCGTCGGCGTCTACGCCAGGTTCAAGGGCACACGACTGCATGTGAGGAGGCGCTGGCTAGGGGCAGAGCTCCCGGCCCGGGCTGGCCCCCGGCCCGGGCTGTTCCACCCCCTGCCTGTGCGCCTCCAGTTACTGCGCTGACATCCGCAAAGCGGCTGGGCGGCCCCTGGGTGCTGGACCCACACGCCCGGCTGTCTCCCCGCCACCACCCACCCTGGCGCGGCCTACGCACAATTTTTACTTTGCTTCCCTCCACTCTTCTGCAAATGTTAACTCCGTAAATCACACCAGAATATAGGACGAAAATCCATGTGGGCAACACCGGAAGCAACAATCCACGAAAGATTAAAAAAAAATTAAGCTGACTTCCTTAAAATGAAACACTTCTTTCTGCTCTGCAGAAGACACTGCCAAGAGAATGAAAAAGACAAGCCACAGGCAGGGAGGCAATGTTCGCAACACACACATCTCATAAAAGACTTGTATCCAAAATACACAGAAAAGTCTTAAAACTCAACAATAAAACAAACCGCTCAATTAAAAAAACGGGCAGAAGATCTGAACAGGCGCCTCACTGAGGAATGGTAGCAAGTCAGTATCACTTGCCATTGGGAAACTGTGAATTAAAATTAGACGTCCTTATGCACCCATTACACTGGCGAAAACAAACACACAAGCACTGGGGCGCCTGGGGGACTTAGCGGGCTGAGCATCCGCCTTCGGCTCAGGTCATGATCTCGGGGTCCTGGGATCGAGTCCCATGTCGGGCTCTCTGCTCAGCAGGGAGCCTGCTTCCCCTTCTCCCTCTGCCTCTCCCCCTGCTTGTGCACATGCAAGCTCTTGCTCTCTTAAATAAATAAGTAAACCTTTTTAAAAATTAAATTAAACGAACAGACAAAGCCCTAACGACACCGCATGCTGGTGAGGACACGCAGCGACAGGAATGCTCGCCCGTGGCTCGTGGGAACGCAGAATGGAGCAGCCACGCTGGAAGACAGTTTGGCAGAACAGTCTTAAAGGAATTACACTCCGAGGTATTTAGCCAAGTGATCTGAGGACTAAGTTCACACAAAAACCTACACGTGAATGTCTACATCAGCTCTAGTGTTAATCTCCCCAAATCAGAAGCAACCAAGATGCCCTTCGATAGGTGAAAGGATAAGAAGGGAAAGCCGGTCTGAAAGGTCATAAACTACATGACCCAAACATCTGATGTTTTGGAGAAGCTGAATCGTAGATCTGGCACAAAGGGGAGGTGCTGGGGGAGGGGGGAGGCAGGTGAACAGGTGAAACAGAGATTTTTGGAGACGGTGAAACAATTCATATGAAAACATCATGGTGAGGACACAGCGTGATGCCTTTGTCAAAACCCACAGAACATTACAGTACAGAGTGAGCCTTCATGTGCGCAAATAAAAATTTAGGAGGTTGGGGAACTAGGCTGGGGGAATGCAGAGTGTGACAAAGCGAGTTCACTGTGTCACACATGCACAGAATGGCTTCCCTGAAGGAGGTGTGGAGAAGACCCCACCCAAGGAAATGAGTGGCATCTATGAGACCAAAGGCAAAGGAGCTGCGTGTCAGCTTGGGGTGTCCGTGGAGAAAGCAGCTCCCACAGGGTACAGGTTAGCCACCCTGATGCCACCACTGTGTAAAGTGGAGACAGACCATGAACAGAAGGAATGGTGGCATGGGAGCCAGGCCTCTCGCTGTGGGAGCAGGAGCTAGCAGATCGGCTGGGAGGGGTGAGAACGACCCGTGTGGTGGCGAGCTAGCGCCGCAGGCATCAGCCCAACAAACAGATACAAATGGCGACATACAGAAATGTTTGTGGACCTGTGGGTATACGCGGGTTAGAACATACCCATATCTCTTTGCTCCATCAGCTAAGAGAGCCTGAAAGAAAAGACACTCCAGCAGCAGCCTGAAAGGACAGGGGAGCAGCAGCCAGGACTCTGACAAGGCTGGATATAGCTCTGTGACCACCTCTCACGGTGAAAGCCTCAGAATCCGTAGGCCATCAGGTAAGAGACTCAGAAGGATTTTGCCTCAGTATTGGGGCAGACTTGACACTGTTATGGTTCCATCTAACATAGGACCCAGAAGGTCAAACATTTTCCAAGTAACTTAACTGCGTCCCAGAACAGAACTCAGAAGTATTTATGGGCATACAAAAATATCCATCATGAACAAAGTTCAAAATGCGTGGCATCCAATAAAAAAAATTACAGGGGCACCCGGGTGACTTAGTTGGCTAAGCGCCCAACTCTTGATTTCCACTCAGGTCATGATTTCAGGGTTAGGCTACACCTGAACAAACACAGATGATTAAAGTTATGACTGTATCCTAATGTGTTCAAGGAGCAGGATGAAAGACTAGAGACTGGGTGGAAAAGCACCACATTGTACTTCTAGTGAGTAAGACTACACCACCTAGTGTGAGAAATACACTGGATGGGATCAGACCAGCTTAGACATCGCAGAAGAAAAGATTAGTAAACATGAAGGCACAGAAAAAACAAAACAAAATTTTAAAAAACCCAAAACCAAACTATCCAAAATGAAACACTGAGAGAAAAAAGATGGAAAAAAAAAAAAAGCTTCATAAGTGAAATCTACCAACCATTTAAGGAAGAACTAGCATCAATTCCACAGAAATACAGAAAACTATAGAGGAGAGGGTATTTCCTAATTCATGCCAAGAGGCCAGCATTAATCTGATACCAAAACCAGATAAAGATTTTACAGGAAAACTAGAACCAATATCCTTCATGAACAAAGACACAAAAATTCTCAACAAGATTTTAACAAGTCCACCATGTACAAAAAGGACAATCCATTATGCCCAAATGGGATTTATTCTGGGAATACAAAGTTGACCTAATCTTTGAAAATCAAATAGTATAATTTGCTGTATCAACCAAGTAAAAAAAGAGAAGTCACTTGTTCATCCTACTAGATGAAGGAATAGTATTTTACGAAATCCAACATTAATTTCTGATAAAAACTCACAGAAAACTGGGAAGGAGAACTTCTTCAATCTAGGAAAGGGTATCTATGAAAAACGGTTATTGTCATACTTAGGGGTAAAAGACTGAGATCAGGAATAAGGCAAGGGTGTCTCCTTATTCAACATTATACTGGAGATTTCTAACCAGTGTAATAAGGCAAGAAAAAGAAATAAAGGCACCAGCTTTAAAAGGAAGAAGTAAAATTGTCTTTATGTACAGATGACATAATTACCTGTGCAGAAAACCCTAAAAATCTATAGAATATGAAACACTTGGCAATAAATCTGACCCCCAAAATATGAAAGATGTGTACACTAAAAACTAGAAAACTTTGCAGAGAGAAAATTTTTTGGAAGATTTTATTTATTTGACAGAGAGAGCAAGGGAGAGCACATACAAGCCAGTGGTGGGAAGAGACAGAGGGAGAAGCAGACTCCCTGCCAAGCAGGATCCCAGCACTCTGGGATCATGACCTGAGCTGAAGGCAGACGCTTAACTGACTGAGCCACCCAGGCGCCCCCTCAAAGAGAAATTAATGAAGAGCCATCTAAGAGGGGAAATAAGTTCACAGCTCAGAAGGCTTCTTCTGTTAGTGTTAGTGTTAGTTAGTGTTAGTGTTAGTGTTAGTAAGATGTCGATTCTCCCCACATTGATCTTTTGACTAAAGGCAATCCCAATCAGACTCAGCAGGCTTTTTTGGTAAAAATTAAAAAACCAATTCTAAAACTACCAGCACACCCAAAACATCTTCAGGAAAGAAGAATAAAGTTGGAGAATTTAGTGAAACTTGCCTTCAGGCCTTATTATATAGCTACAATAAGCAGAAATTAGTGGCACTGGCGTCAAATGAGACAAGCAAATGGACCTGAAATAGGCCCAGGCAGGCAAAGCCTATTGATTTTTGACGAAGATCTAAGGGCCATATAGTGGAGATAACAGTCTTTTTAATAAAGTCTGTGAGAACAATTACAAATGCAAAAGAGAGAGAGAGAGAGAAGAAATGAGTTTTGAGGCATATATGAAAATTCAGTAGATCTAGACAAATTCCGTAGAGCTAGGGCAAAAATGTCAAACCTAAAAAATGTCAGACTTACAGAATAAAGTGACTTTGGGTGAGGCAAATATTTCTTAACTATGACACAGAAAGCAGGATCCATGGGGAAAAAAAAACACTGACAAATTGCACTTCTTCAAAATTAAGGACTTCTGTGTTTTGAAAACCACTGCTAAGGGAAGGAAAAGGCAAGCCACAGACGAGGAGAAGCTATCCAGAAATCACACATCTGATAAAAATACGTGTATCCAGAATATATTAATACCTCTCAACAGTCAAAAGCAAGGAAACCACTCAATTTAAAAATGGGCAAAAGGTTTGAACAGAAATGTCACCCAAGAAGATGTGTACGTATGAGGCACAAGCTTGGAGTTACACATAAACGAGTCACGGGGCAGAGACGTACAGCATTGCAAGTACGGTCTGAACTCTCGTGACAGCATCGTACGGCGACAGACGGTGATGGCGCGTAGCGGAGAGCACTGTGTCATGCATGCAACTGTGAAATCACTGTGTTGTATACCGGAAGCTGATGTAACATCGTGCGTCAACTATGCTTCACTGAAAATATTTACAGGGGCGCCTGAGTGGCTCAGCCAGTTAAGCGTCTGCCTTTGGCTCATGTCATGATCCTGGAGTCCTGGGATCGAGCCCCACATCATGTTCCCTGCTCGGCGGGGGGTCCGCTTCTCCCTCTCCCCCTCCTGCTTCTCTCTCTGCTTGTGCTCTCTCTCTCTGTCAAATAAATAAATAAAATCTTAAAAAAAAAAAAAGTGATGTACTGTTCTGGAAAAGACTTTGGCGGTTTCTTAAAAGTCACACATACGTCTACCTTATGTCGCAGCCATTTGCTCCTAGGTATTTAGTGGAGAGAAGTGAAAGCACATGTCCACAGAGAGACTTGGACGTGAACGTTCCCAGCAGCATCATTTGCAACAGCTGATACCCAGAAGCAACTGAAATGTTCACCGACAGGTGTGTGGGCAAAGAAACAGTGCGTACCCACACAACACATAAAAAACCGGAGCTTCTGGTATGTGCTTCGATGCAAATGAATCTCAAAAGAATTTTGATGAGTGAAAGAAGCCAGCTGAAGAGAACACCTACCGCATTATGCTTTTTATATGAAACTCTAGGAGCTACAGACAGATCCATAATGAGAGAAAGATTGGTGTTGCTCAGGGGAGGGAGGGAGACCAAGGGGTGGGGAAGAGGGCTTATAAAAGAGCACAGATAAATTTGGAGGTGATGGGTCTGGTCACTGTTTTCATTGTGGTGACGGCTGCACACTCAAAATGTGTGTGTACACATCAAATTGTACACGTTAACTATGTGCAGTTTACTGTGTGCCATAAAGTTGCGAAGGAAAACCAGGGCAGAAAGATAGGTTTGGCCTCGCAAGCAGCCTCACCCATCTGTTCTCCCGGGTGTAAAGTTTAAAGTGAATACATTTTATGGACGGCCCTTCCATGGGAGCAATTTACATAATGCAGAAATACCACCGAGGGATGGAAAAATCTAATTTACAAAGAAGTGGTAATCTTATCTCAAATTAGCTAGTCCCACCAGCCCTGGAGAACCTGGGAAGGAAACAAAGCAAGATTTTAAGAAGCAAGAGATGATGCCAAATGACAAAAAGGATCAACCACAACAGTGAGGGGAAGCTGACCGCACACCCAGGGCCTAGAAGGCCAGGGGCCCAGGGTCAGGGTGTGTGCCGCATACATTTCAATGTGATCACTTTTTGTAAGTTCCCCCTCTTCTGTTTTTGCTGCAAAGTTCCTTGGAATTGGTTGAAGACCAGGATGGAACTCTCTCCCCCCAAACTCTTGCTCTTACTTTATTTAGATGCAAAGCATATGTCTGCCCATGGACTTGGGTCAGGTGTGGCTTTTGATGGGAGCATATGGACCACGAGGCTAGTTTATACATTTCCAGGTCTTATATGTCAGAGCTTTCAGATGGCTTAGGAAAATATTTTAGATTATCGTTCTTGACAACGACCTAAAACACAACCTTGAAACAAACGGAAGAACGTAATTTCGGATCCCTCCTGTTTGAGGGTGAGGACTTGGGAGAGAGAAAATCCAGGCAGAGCGGCCGCTGTGGACTCTATCTTCCCGGAGAAGGTGGGTGTCTGCACACTCTTTCCATCCATGGCTGGAACAGAGCTTTCCAGGGCTTTTACAACTACACACCCACCCTGCTCGCACAAGTTCCTTATTTGAGAACGACCTCAAGAGCATGTGTGACCTAAAGGAAAGCCTATCCCCGAATCTTTCGTTATAAAACGAATGACATGTTTTCCAAAGGGGGGAATCTGCCTTCTTTTAATAAAATAAAAAAAAAGGAAACATGGAAACAGATAAATCTTCTCAAATCCCGAAGAAAAAAATTTCTGATAGTCATTATAACCACAAATAGTATGTGAAAACAACTGGCCAGTAGGCTCCGTGTCTACAATGTGGTGACTCAAAGATGCATTTGGAGGGGTTGAGAGCTGGGTTTGACTCTGGGCTTGTCATCTTCAGCATGTCCCAATGTCCTGGGGTCTGTCTCTCTTCCTCTTTCCTCAAATAAACAGAACAATGAGCTCAAACATTGTTCTTGGGATTCAGGTAGACAAGGCACATGCACTGGCTACCATGGTGCCCAGTAGCCTGGGCTGTCACTGTCCCGGACACTAGCACAGGTCGGCCATGCGGCAACCTACTGAGGCACTGAAGGTGATCCCACACCCCAGAAGCTTTTCCTTGCTTGCCTCTCTTGCTGTTTCTGGAAGCTCCCATCACCCTGGATGCTTGCTCCTTTCCCTCAAAGCTCACTCCCTCGATAACAAGTCATGAAAAAGACAGTCAAAATGCAAACCATTGGGGTGCCTCGGTGGCTCAGATGGTTAAGCATCTGCCTTCAGCTCAGTTCATGATCTCCAGGTCCTGGAATGGAGCCCCACATCGGGCTCCCAGCTCAGCTGGGGAGTCTGCTTTCCCTCTCCTCTGCTGCTCCCCCTGCTTATGCTCTCTCTGTGTCTCGTTCTCTCAAATAAGTAAAGACATAAATCTTAAAAAAAAAAATCTTAAAAAAAAGGAATCATTTATAAAGGTCTGTTGGGGTCACTACAAAGGCTGTTCGGCCAGGAAGGCAACAGAGTCCGATAACGCGTCATCTCCCCGGGGTCTCACATGGATCGTGCAGTCCCTGACTTTCTGGGTCGAGGACACTGCTGCCCAAAGGGATGTTCTTATGAAGAACTCAGCTTCAGAGCCAGCTGAGGGGCACAGGTTCAGGTCCTGGCACGGTCTCTTTCTAGCTACGTGACCGGGCCACGTTACCTCATAGCTGTGAGTTTATTTCCACTTGTAAAGCGACAACGGTCTTCTCACTGAGATTTTATGAGGATTGTGTGAGGCTGTGCGCAAGGTGCTTTCTCCTTCTGCCAGGAATGCTCTTTCCTGCTGCTTTTATTTTTCGTTAAAGCACCTCAAACATATAGAGAAATATACAGAAGGACACCTGCTGCCCAGATTTACAAATGGTAATGTTTCATCACACCGCTTCATACTTTCTGTCTGAAATCCCGGCAGGACCCTCTCCCCAGTCCCACATGCCTCTCGGCAGGACACCGACATCATAAAGCTGGCATGAGCTTTCCCAGATGTGACATGGACCTACCGACCACATTCGGCACTGTTTGGTGTTGGAGACCTCAAACGCATCGAACTGTACAGAATATATCGTCAAGCTTATTTTCATTCTTTGTTTATCTTTGTGCTTTTTACGTGGATTCGAGTGGAGACAGGTGGAGCTAATTCTTTTAAGTTATGATGAAGAACTCCGAAGCAGGAAGCTTTCACAATCTGCTTCCCGCACTTCCTATTTGTCCCCACCACATGGGGCACCACACCGCAGGCGCTATCCCAAATATGCTGCCACGTGCACCCGTCTGTGTGTCTCCTTTTTTTTTTTAAAGATTTTATTTATTTATTTGACAGAGAGAGATCACAAGCAGGCAGAGAGAGAGCAGGAAGCAGGCTCCCCACTGAGCAGAGAGCCCGATGCGGGACTCGATCCCAGGACCCTGAGATCATGACCTGAGCTGAAGGCAGAGGCTTCACCCACTGAGCCACCCAGGCGCCCCTGCGTGTCTCTTTTTTAACGATGCCCGTCACCAGTGGGCCCACTGGGTTGAGAGCGCACGCACCTCCCACCACTCTTTCTACAGAGGCATCTATCAGCGCTCACTGCTCCCGCCGTCACCAAAGTCAGCACACACCGTCATGAAAGCCATCTTCCTGGCGCAGGAATTGACCAGAAGACGGTTGGCGGAAAAGTGCTCTGGGTTAAGGACTCGACACATGGGAGCCTTGTCCGATGAGGGCATGGTTCACACCGCAGCACCCGGGCTGGCTTCAGTGCTGCCTGGAAGGATGGCGGGTCCCGCTGTTTCTTCTCTGTGACATTGGAGGCTACGTGGGCAGACCCCAGGTTTTATTACTTTGCATCTGCCCCGCTGATACTCGTTGCAGGTTTTTTTTTTCTTTTAAGATTATATTTATTTATTTGAGAGCGAAAGCGCGCGAGCGGAGGGAGGAGCAGGGGGAGAGAGAGAATCTCCAGCAGACTCCGCAGAGCACGTGGAGCCCAACGTGGGACTCGTTCTCAGGACCCTGAGATCGTGACCTGGGCCAAAACCAAGAGTCGGACGCTTCACCGACTGAGCCCCCCAGGTACCCCTTTCCTGCAGTTCCTGATGCAGTGCAGAAAATAGGGAGGTGGTTCATATACATTTCTAGATTTTAAAAAATCATCCTTTTTATTATAATAGGAGCCTCTGCTTTGAAGAAATAGAAACTCAGACTTTTTTAGAAATGTAGCTGACTGCCTTAACTGAATTTCAAGCGTTATTTGATTTGCGTATGGCTTTTAAAAGCAGGCATGCTGCGTGTCTCACAGTGTCTCCTGAAAGGCCCCCAGGCCAGTGGACTCGGTGTCATGTTCTATCATGTCTAAACAGTTCACAGCACAAAGATGGGACTACTTCTTTGCCAGCTAAAGTGAACACTTTTCTCTGCAGGAAAGCAAAACAAAACAAAACAAACAAAAAACTTACCTAAATAAAGCGCTGTAGGAGACAGCACACTTACCCGTAATAACAGATCCGTCTGATCCCGGGCCACTTCCTAAATACTGGTATTCCACGAAACTGAAGCTTCCAGAACTGTCCTCGCCGATGGATGGAGAAATCTCTTGGATGTTTCCCATTTCTTGCAGAAATTCTTCAGATAATGGGCTTTCCAGATCGTCAGCCTCGAGTGGGGAGAGGGGGCAAATCGGGGCTTCTGTGTCTACCATCTTGACGGGAGGGTTCTGGAAATGTCGCTGAGGCCCAGCCTGGGAGGAGAGAGAAGTAGCCAGTGAGTCAAACACAGAGGAACCCTTTTCCTTCCCTGAAAACATCCTGTACCCATCACGACCCACTGAAGTCATAATCTAAGAAGGGACAGCGCTGACCACCCTTTCTCGGCATGCCTCTTGATGAGCACGCTTGGAAAGTGGAAATCTTTCAACACGACATGTTTAGGAGACAAAGCCGATCCTGCGAGAATCAGTCACTTGCTACCGAGCGCACAGCGTGTCGACACACGGTGTCTGACTGGACAGAAGTGGCCGCGGACACAAAGTCCCTGCTTGCCTAGAGCACTAGTTTCGGTGGAGACACAGACAGCAAATAAACGAATACACGTGGGGACCGAATGTCTGCCGGTGCCCCGACAGCACAGTGAGAGCAGATGAGGACGGACGCTGCCTCACAGGGGGACGCTGCCTGGCCGAGCTGGGGACAGTAGAACTTGACAGGGTGCGCTGCACAGAGGTCTTGGGGGAGAATGTTCCAGCAAATAGTGCGCGCAAAAGCCCCACAATGCAAGCCTTCTAGGAACGCGCAGGCCAGTGTGGCTCAGCGCAGGGGCGCGGAGAGAGCAGGAGGGACAAGCCATCAGCACACACCCTGGTGTGATAGTCTACGTTCTCCTTGTACCCCGGGGGAACTCACACAGGTTTTCCTTAATAAATGATTGCACACTTACCGGTACATCGTAGAGTTTAAAAATCCAACTATGTGAGTGTCTGGCAAAGCTAGACTGTCTCAGCTGGCAAACAACAGAACACTCTCCAGGTGGGTACAGTTATGAGCTGAACTGTGTTCCGCCCAAATCCCTATGCTAGAATCCTCACCCCAGGACCTCAGAACGTGGCTATATTCGGAGAGAGGGTCTTGAAGAGGCCCCTAATTTAAGACGAGGGTCTTTAAAGCCGGCTCCGAGCGATCTGGTTGGTGTCCTACGAAGAGCAACGTGGGAGACACAAGAAGAGACACCAGGCGTGTGCGTGCCCAGGTGCACAGGTGTGTGGCAGGTCCAGCTGCCTGAACTGGCCTCCCATCTCTGTCCTCCTGAGGTCCCGTGCCAGGTCCGTCCCTGGCCTGGCAGTCACGCATGGCTCAGTGACATTTCGCTTCCGGGACTGCTTTCCCATCTGAAGCGGTTCCAGTGATGCCCACGGCTCACAGCACCGAGAGGACCCAAGGAGGTACAAGCTGACCACAGCCAGGGCTGACCTCGAGGCGCTGCCATCACACGGTGACCACAGGACAGCAGGCTCATTCAGCTGAGTGAGAACACTATTCCAGAGCAAATCCGCGGAACGTGTTCTTCTAAAACACGTTCACAGTTTAGCCCTGCTTCAAGGAAACATCTTTAAGTGGAAAGAGGAAGGGATGTTTTGACTTCCTTTAGAAATGCGAAATGAATACAAGTCACTCATTTTTGTGGAAGTCACATCTCCTGCTTAGAATTCAGACAGTAAGCTCTCATGGTTGATAATAACACACAGGAAAAATAAAAGGGAACCGTTAGCCTTTCATAGGATTTAAAAGACTTTCTGTGTAATCTATAGTTCCATAAGCAGGCGACGGCTCTGTGCGTTTTCTTCTATCATGTTTTAGTCTGCGTTATATCTGAAGGCAGGTTTCTTCAAATGGCAAGCAAGACAGTAGGGTAAGTATTATTTAAACTGTTTTTCACCATAAACAAAAGGTTAACAACTGCAGTCACTAAAGTAAAATATGAACTGTGAGGTTTAGCCTAGCACCAGAGAGCTGGGCAGAGGCTGTGAGGTCAGTGGGGCTGGGACCACCTTCTCCTCGGGCTCCCAGTGCTGCAGGGGAAAATGCGCGTGGACGGCAGCCTTTTTTCCCTGCAAATATTCTCTCTTCCAACCAGGAGTGTCATAGCTGGAAGAACTGATCTTTGACTACAAAATGATGTTTCCTTGTCATTACACGTAGGGAGTTAGAATACTCTTACTGCTTTACTTTTCAGTTGCTTTTCAAGCACACCTGAGATTTATTTAGGGGAACGTCGGTCCTGCTGTTCCTGAGGAGCTAACAAGATAAAATCCGTCCGCAGAGCGAGGCGACACTGTCCTGAACCCCTGCCAGAGGCCTGGCGTGTGCACAGAGCACTGGATACACCGGCCCTAGGGCTCCCTTTGAAGGTGTCCCCAGGTAGAGAGCCAAGGCGGCTGGGCGCTGCCCCCCCCCCCCCCCCCCCCCCCCCCTGTGGCTCCCGGTGTGCCTTGGCGCCCAGCCCTCCCCCCGTCGCTGTGGCTTCTGCACCAGCAGCAGAATTATCACAGGAAGTCTGGCTCTAAAGTCCACATGGCATGGCCACTGCCCAGTTCCCCGAGGAGAACAAACCAGGTACCAGTTACTGTGTCCTCTGCCCCCGGTGGGGACAGACGGTTGCAACAGACTGATCTCTTTTCTCAGCCGCTCCCAGTCTGGCCAAGGAGGCGAGACAAATGGCTGGAGGAAAAGCAGAGCATGCCAGCAGAACGCCGCTGGGTCTTCAGTTTCCTCGTGCATGGGGACTTCTATGGGGGCCGAGAGCCCGGGAAAAGGGCAGCGGAGCTCCCCACCCAGCTCCCATTAAGACATACGTTCTGTGCAATCTTGGAGTTCCTTCCCGAAACCGAGGCCTGCTTGGGGTTCTCTCTCAACACATCTTTCCCTTCCTGCCCAGTTTAAATGTTAGAGCTGCATCTTGTTATTTCTGAAACTCTGAATTCTCCTTTTGGGTCTCAGTCGAGCACATCAGAATATTCCTTTGAGTAGAATATGCAAAATCTACAGAAGGTTAAAAAAAGAAGAAGAAAGAAAGAAATGACAAGAAATAAGGAAGGAAAGCTGTGAAAGGGACAGAAAGAAGGAGCCGTAGATACTATTACCATTCTGTGTCACTGAGGGCAGGAGAAGTGCTGGATGGATTTTAACAGTGACCCACAACCTTTACCATAGAGTGTTTTCCAAATCACCCAACTCTTAGGTGGCGTGACTTTTCAAAAGATTAGGCTAAAATGAGCTGCTAATGGCAGGATGAGCCCTTACTCTGTGAAGCCAAGCGGGGCTCAGCATACCCACCTCTGGGTTCCCCCGCAGACAGAGCCCTAATTACATGCAGCGTGAGAACATTTCACGTCTGTCTTAAGGGCAGAGAATGTGTTTTGCTAATCCCTGTATCCATAGTTCTCGCACAATCCTTATGGTGCAGAGGGGATCCGGTTTCTGTTTCCGGCGCTTAGCTATGATGGGTACAGCATGTGCCCCCGCGGGTTACCCCGGCAGTAATTCGTTGAGAGTCTGCGAGGACTCCCCCGGCTCTGTGTTAGCAAGTGGGGCCTGTGGTCACCCAATGGCACAGGCAGACCCAGCGTGTCCAAAGACAACAGAACGTAAGGGTAACTAGATCAGAAGTCAGTGTGCTTCTGCGTTGGGAAAGTGATCAGAAATTTCCCCGGTGAAGCAGAATCACCAAGACTTAAAAACAAAGCGTGCAAGAGGGAAAATAAGTCTAGTGAATAACAAAGCTCCGAGTCAGCAGGAACGAGCTTGTGTCAAACGGGGATGGAGGGAGCGGGGCTGCCAGCCGCCAGCCCTTTACCCCGAGGAGAGGCCTTGGGGTGAGGGTGGGTATGCAGGATCAGCTTAACTCTCCACCTTGGGAACAACAGAGGACGCGGGAGAAGTTCTGTGCTAACATAAAGTGGGTGCTTTGAGGAAAAAGTGAAGGACTTTCATTTCGTCACATGCTTGGAATCAAGGACCAAGAGGACTCACGTCCTTGTCGGCTCCTGGGGCCGTGACTGTGTCACACCCATCTCTGCGCCCCTACATTGCTAATGGAGTTTCTCGGACCTGCAAGGCCCTTTGTAAATATTTTCTGAAATTAAACATTACATAACAGCTCGATATTGTCCCAACTATCAAGACGGTTTTATACGTTATGGGATCAGATACTCAAGAGAAAGAACAGTGGGCGCTGGGCTTGAACTCCCCCCACTCAGCCCTTGTATTTGACCTGAAAGGGTCTGGACACATAGTGACAAACACGGAACTTTGACTTCGCTGCTCCTTATCCTTCTGTCAGCAACCCTGACTCGTCACACTGTAAAACCCCCTCAGATTATACTTAATGTGCTTACTAATGCCACCCCATAGAAGCGATTTACATTTTCTGTTGCAAAATTAAGTCCAGTAAGACTTCGCTGGGTTGTGGAAGGGTGGAAGGATGGAATTTTCGTCAGAGGAGTACCGCTTACATGGCAGGGAAGGGAACTCTCAGACGAGGAACTTCTCCGTGGTCCACCAACTGCCATTCACGGCCTTGTCAGATGCTTTATATTCTCCTGTATACCTTTTAGATCTTTAATATTTAGAGGCTTCAGCTGAATTTGTTGGACTAGCATTTAAAATAACATTTCAAAAGAAACAGAGAAATGCTACAAAGCCCTCTGTACCTTCACGTGGCACCGAAGTTCATAGAAACTGACTAACCATTGCCTAATGATTAACGTGCTCCCAAAGTCAGGACAGAAAATGCCTCTGACAGACTCTGAAGCAGAGAGGACAGCACCAGAGTGTGGCAGTGGGAAGGGAGCCTGCGACTGGCTGTTTTAATGAATTAAGCCAAAGGTGGGGTAATTAGGAGTAGTTTGCATGCCACACAGTTATCTGGGGACATCTAAGATCTTCCCCCAAGGACGCCTAAGGCATCAGCATTTTGTAATCAAAAGAATTTGGTGTGTGAAAATGGCTGAGGAGGGGCGCCTGGGTGGCTCGGTCGGTCGTTGGGTGTCTGCCTTCCGCCCGGGTCATGATCCAGAGTCCTGGGATCGAGCCCCACATCGAGCTCCCTGCTTGGCGGGGGCACTGCTTCTCCCTCTCCCACTCTCCCTGCTTGTGTTCCTCTCTCGCTGTGTGTCTTTCTCTCCGTCAAATAAATAAATAAAATCTTAAAAAAAAAAAAAAAGGAAAGAAAATGGCTGAGGAGCCCAATGTGGCAGGGAAGCGTGAGTCTCTGCGCCCTTTACCTCTAAAGTTGCAAGAAGAGGGCGCGGGGCGGACAGTCGGTTGAGCCTCCGGCTCTTGGTGTCGGCTCAGGCCATCATCTCAGGGTCGTGGGATCGAGCTCAGGCTCCCCCCTCAGCACGGAGTCTGTCTGAGATTCCCTCTCCCTCTGCCCCCCCACTCCAGCTCTTTCTCTCTCTAAAATAAATAGATCTTTAAACAAAGAAAAACACACAGAGAATAATGTTCCCAAACACTTCCAAGAAAACTCCTGCCAGTTTCGCACAAAGTTCACACTGTGTGATGGAATCTCTCTTCACTTCAAACCCGGCAAGCTTCCCATTTTCCTGAAACCGGGGCTCTTATTTTAAATCTAGTCTTATCTCTGCTGGTGTTGAAATTAAAACAGTCAACTGAGAGAGCCCTAACTCGGACGCATGGCGCGCTGAGCTGAGGAGCTTGTCCTAAGAACAAGCAGTCGCCCGAGATGCGATCCCTGTTTGCCACACAAAAGCCCTGCTCTGATGAGCCCTGAAGCGTGAGGACCCAGGGCCTCGCCAGGGATGACACTGAAGACGGCGTTCCGGAACAAGGGAGGCCCTGTCGGTGATGGTAACATGACATCAGACACCGAAAACCCAACTCTGCAAGTCTGAGACTTCATTCTCTGGGCTAAACCAATGCTGGTCACCTTTGGGTGCGGAGACCACGTTTTATGAACTTCCAGAAACATGTGAGGGGCCACCTCCGCTGGCGACTGCTTTAACCCTGGACAAGACCCCGGAGGAGGCAATCTCAGGCCCAGAGGGACCCACGGCCCCAGGGCAGCGAGTGAGCCAGGAGCACCGGCTGAGCATCGCCTTGGGCAGGGTCCTGGGAACAGCCAGACGTGCTGGGTTAAGTTCGCCGGTACCCGGGCGGGGCAGCTGGTATCCGCCAGAGGAGAAACCCAGCCATTCAGGGAGGTAAAGAACTCGTCCAGCTAGCAGGGGGGGAGAGGTGAGCACACGCGACTGCAGAGGCTGGAATGTGGGGAATCCTGGGGGGGCAGGGGAAGGGGGCATCCAGAGAGGCTCCCAAAGGAGAGGACGCCTGAGTTGAATCCTGAAAGGTGATTAGAAAGCAGTGCAGAAAGCAGTGACAGGAAGGAGGCTCAGGGAGCAGCCATGTGCACGGTGACCTAAGCATCACCAGTAGACGGCGGAGAAGGGCCGCTCCAGCTGCTCTGAGACTTGTCCACTCTGTTCGACTGTGTAACAATCAGCCGTACAACGTAGTGGCTTGAAACACGACCAGCACCCGTGCTTCCCGAGTCTGTGGGCCAGCACTTTGGGCCTCGTCTTCAGGGTCTTCGGATGCGCCGTGTCCTACGGTGAGTACGGGGACAGCAAGACCACACGTGTAAGCTGCACAGTGTCTCTTCTGCCACGAGCTGCGGCTCAAGACAAGTCACGGGGCAAGCTGAGATCCAGGAGTGGGAGGATCTATCCCACCCCTGAGGGGGCGGGGGGCGGGGCACAAAGATTTTGTGCAGCACAGGGGGGAAGTGGCAAGGCCCATTCATCTGTAGATGAACGGCAGAAGTGGGAGAGGGGGGTCGGGGCGGGGCATCACCGACATCACGGATCCTCTCGGGCAGGGGTGTGGTCCTTGGCCTCCTCTGAGCCAGGGGAGTCCGAGAGGGGTGCTGAGCAGCCCTGGGGTGCCCTGGCCGCAGGGTGGGACCTGCTCATAAGGGAGACAGGAGGAGAAGCAGCCAGAGTCCTTGCGAGACTGTGGAGACCACCCAGAAGGGGTGTCGGGAGGGAGGGCTGGCGGAACACGAGGGGCCGACACGCGGGTCACTGCAGCTGGACGCAGGGCGGGTTCGAGGAGAAACCTAAATGGGAGGGTGAGGTCACGTCCATGGAATCCAGGACCAGGTGGAGGGAGCTGGGACCAGTGGAAAGACAGGGCCGTTGGAAAGCAGCCACAGGGTTTCTGAGGGACACCCAGGCTCAGCCCCTCCAGCCGCCCCGCCTCCTCTGGGAAGCCACCATGCAGCCAGCAGTGTTCTCCTCGACGGTTCTTGGTGGCAGCAAGTCCCACCCTCAGGGGACAGGGCAGGGCTGCACATGACGGCGGATACGGGGCCACATCTCTCAGAGCCTCGATTTCAATGCCTGTGGTCAGGGTCAATTCGATCTGTGCGACAGGTTGTTCTGGGTGTCTGCAGAATGACAGGCACGCAGCCCTCCCCCAAATCGTACCATCCCCAGAGTCAACACCAGGCCTCATTCAAGTGTAGGCACGAAACCCGCCCTTGAACGCACGAGTGGAACACAAAAGGAAGGGGAAAACCCTACCAGTAACCAAGAACAGACGTCGGAGACACACGAAGGATATCACATCTGTCACTTAAGCCAAGGACATGGACCGGAGCATGATCACCCAGAGTGACCGGCGGCACCCAGCCAACGGACGTATTTCTGCCCCGCCAACCCTGTAGCTTCTAGATTCTCAGCCAGACACGCAAGACTAGCGTTAACGAAAAAAGGTCCTCTTATCTTTAACTCCCAGGGGACAACTCGGTGGAAGTCCAGATTTGCTCAAGGTCAAGAGTAACCAAGTAGAAAGACAATGACTTCCAGGGCAGTGCTATGTCCCAGGGTTAACTCTGGTTTTATGATTTCAGGAACTTGATAAAAAGACGTGCCATTTTTAACCCTTTCTGCTTGGACTTCCTTCTTCGGTTTTCAGATTAAGGCTACAGTGTTGTGTTTTGCCAGAGCATACAAGTTCTGGAACCATTTCCACTTCTTCCAAGTCTGGCAAAAAGCAGCCTGGGAAGAGGAGAATGGGGTCAACAGTAGCGTTCTGAACTACGTGAACTCCAAGGAAAAATGCTTCTTGCTCTATTTATAAAGTTACAGGAAATGGTCAATGCCAGGCATTTCCGAAGAGGGCACAGCCTCTGCCGCACACAGCACCCACACGCCCGAGGAACCGCTGGGGAATTTGTCATTAGCTCTTTCTATACTTAGAAGAATGACTTTCCCAATATGGGTCAACTTCCTGCCAGGTGAGAATTGCTTTTATGACAACTTCATAGAAACTCCAGGGAACAAAGTCAGTAAACGTGTCTTCTGAGTTTTCTGCCTAAATTGAACGATGGGTGTCTGCTCCTTCTCATTCTGCGTTCTGCTCTATGGCAAAGTAGACCAAAGTAAGAAAAAAGCCCCAATATGGGATAGTTAATATAATGTTTTTGCTAGGTTTCACCCTTCTCCGTAAGGACAGAGGGAAAGGAAACACTTCCTGCGCTGGTTCTACTTACATAATGGACATGTGATATTAGAGTCGTATTTCTTCCGTCACCTAGATGTTGTGTCTTGCTGCTTATCCATTTGTGTGTGGCCTGTAATGGGCATTTAGGACACAGCTGATGAGGACGTCACACTTACACTTGAGGAGTTCCTCATAATTGGGGGGGGATCGGAAGGGGCAGCCCGACCCCCAGCATTGCCCCCAGTTGGCTGGGGGCCTCCTGCCCTCCACCTTCCCCAACTGCAGGGGCCTGAAATGTCTCATCTGGAAAGGTCTTCTGCTAAGAGGGAATGCCTGCAGACACCAGCCATGGGCACGGTGGGGCCTGTCCCCTCCCAGGCTGACCTCTGCAGCAAGCTGGCCGCGACCCTCCCCATCCTCTGCCCAGGACCCCAGCCAGCATTTAAGCTCCTCACTTTCATATAGAAATAGACAAGCCCAAAATACCAGCCTTCTTCCGAGGTAGGCCTCTGGCAAGAAAGAAAGAGAGCCAATCAACCAACAAATCCGGAAAGATCAACTTGGAAAAATAGAATACAGGAGGAAGAAAACAAAACCAGGGGAACTGGTATCAATATCCCAGGAAAGAGAAGATACTGCCCTCATGGGAAGAGAAGAATATGCCGTAAAAAGGAAAAGTCAGAGAACAGAAAGCTCCCTTGGGAATTAGAGAACCACCGTCACAAACTTGATCAAGAGTGCTCGGATGGAGGCCTCCGAGATGACGGAGAAAGCGGCGGGCGGTCAGCAGGCCAGGCGAACAGCAGGAAAAGTAGCCACAAACGAGGTCAAGAATGTTTCTCATGAAGGCGGTGGGACAGGTCCAAACCAGGCCCGCCAGAGCATGAGTGAACACAGACCCATAGCAACGCTCATTGCCAGGGGCTCCAGCACACACTGGGGACAAAGAGAAGCTCCTACAAGATCCCACAGGCTTTCCAGAGAGGAAAGACACATCTTGTGCAAAAGATCAAATACCGGATGCTTTTGGGTTTCTCAAGAGAGTGCTAGAGGCAAAAGAACAGGTCAAGCCCTCCTAGAATGCCGAAAGAAAATTACTTCCAACTCATTACCACAGCTTCAGATAAGCTATCCGTCAGGTGGGCGGGTAAAGAAGATCCTGTATATTCTTCTCATGTGCCAGCCGTGTCCCTGGGACTCTGGACTCTCCCTCCATAATGCTTGGTACTTGCCTCCTTCTGGCGGGGCGGGGGGGTGGTTCCTGGTGGACGTGGTATTTGGACAGGACTGGAGGTTACCTCTGGAGTGGCACCTTCCCCAACCATCTAACTTGTAGAGCAGCAGACGTTGCTTAGAGACCCCTGTGGGCCAGCTTAGGACCTGGTCATCATTGGCCATTATCCAGACACAACACCACTATCAAGAGGAGATTTTGATGACGCTGACGATGGCAGGAATGCTTCCGGAATCCTCATCGCCTGCTGAGACTATATGAACGCACTTCAGTCTTTAAACAGGCCCAGAAGGCGAGCACTCCTAATATGCTTACTCTATTGATGAGAATACTACAGGACACAGTGGTGACATTAACGCACCCAGCGTCACCAACTGGAGCTGCGATTTTAACCCAAGACAGGCAGCCTTGGTTCCTGCTCCTCAGCACCACGCGACATTCCTCCGCGGCATGGGTCCCAGAGCTAATGTTGGTGGCTTCCGATCCTGTTACCAGCAATTTCGAGATGTGATCTGGTTCCTGATTACCTGCAAGGGCTTCCCTCCCCAGTTCACCTATGCTGAGCGCATTCCTCTGTGTCAATGTGATCCTTTGCTAGAGTCCTTGTGAAATTTAGAGGTAAGAAAAAAACAACCCAGCATTGCTCTAATGTGTTTTTAAAATGAAGACTGGAGGAGCCTGGGTGGCTCAGTCAGTTAAAGCATCTGTCTGACTCTTGATTTTGGCTCAGGTCATGATCTCAGGCTCCCAGAATCGAGTCCCATGAAGGGCTTTGCACTCAGCATGGAGTCTGCCTGGGATTCTCTCTCCTTCTCCCTCTGCCTGTCCCCTTGCTCTCTCTACAACAAGCAAATCTTAATAAAACATAAAATAAAGAGTGGAGGTTTCAACTAACAGTGAAATGAAATGTGAAGCTTAATGGAGCCCCTAGTACTTAGGCTGCTAAATGTGTGCATAGCTAGTGGGGAACCGCCGGTCAGCCAGCAGATGGAGGGTCATCTGTCAGCATCTTCACATGGGGTCACTTGAGGCTCAGAGGAAGACCTCAGAACCCAGGCTTCAGTGCTGGTGCTCACTAGGAGCCAGTCGCTTTGTTCTGTTTCTAAAATCGGCTTTATGAATGAGGTGTAAGGGGCATACAACAATTCATGGATATTTAATGTATATAATTTGATAAGTTCTGACATACGTATACACCTGTGAAACCACCATCATCATCCAGATAATGAACATACCCATCAGCCCCAAACATTTCCTTGTGCTCTTTTGTCATGCCTCCCTCTTGTCCTCCACACTCCCGTTCCCCACTGACCTGCTTTCTGTCACTGTGTCTTCTGGAGTTTTATATAAATAGAATCATACGGTATACGCCCATTTTGCCCAGCTTCTTTCACTCCACACAATTATTTTGAGATTCATCGATATTGTCATGTATATAAATTATTCATTTTTCTTTATTGCAAAATAACATTCTAGTATATGGCGAGCCACAGTTTGAGTGACCATTTGCCAGTGACGGATGTTTGAATCGTTTCCAAGTTTGGGCTGTTATACATAAAGAAGCTATGAACACTCATGCACACTCTCTGGATGGACATATGCTTTCTTTCCGTTGGCTGCCTATCTGCACATGGACTTGCTACATTACACAACACGTGCTTGTTTCACTTTTTGAGAAACTGCCAACCTGTTTTCCAAAGGACATTCCCACTAGTGGTATATGAGAGCTTCAGTCCTTGCACACCATGGTCAAGAGTTGGTGTGCATTTTCATCTAAGCCATTCGAATGGGTAGATGGTGGTACTACACCACCACTGTGAAAGCCGGGAATGAATGATGCGGAGCACTTTCACACTGCTATCCACACACCTTCTTTGGTGAAGGTCCAGATCTCTTCCTCATTTAAAAAACTGGGTTGTTTATTTTCTTATAGGTGAATTTTCAGAGTTTTTTCTCCCCCTGTCTTCTGGATGTAAGTCGTTTATCAGGTTTATGCTTTACAAAGACTTATTTCCTCAGTCTATAATTTGTGTTTTTATTCTCCTAAAACTGTCCTTTGAAGATCAAAAGGTTCATTCCAATGACGTCCAATTTATCAACCTTTTCTTTTACAGATTGTACTATTGGTGGCATATTTACAAAGTTGTTGCCCAACCCAAGGTCATGAAGATTTTCTCCTGTGCTTGTTTTATAAGTTTTAGATTTTACATTTATATCTATAATCTACTTTGCATTAATTTTTGTATATGGCATGAGGTATGGATCAAAGTTCATTTGGGACACATGGATAGTCAGTTGTGCTGGCACAATTTGTTGAAAAGATGGTCCCAACAAGATTTCTTGACAGTACCTTTGGACTTCTATTTTTAAAAATCAGTTGTTTTATTAGTAATAATTGTGGAATTTTACCAAATACTTTTTCTGTATCTATTAAATAATCATACAGATTTTTTCCCATTCTGTTAAAATGGTGAATTACATGAACTTTTTACTGTCAAACCATCCTTGCATTCCTGGGCTGAACCCCACTTGGCTATCATATAACATTCTTTTCATATATTGTTGAATTCAATGTCCTAAAATTTTGTTTGGAATTTTTGCATCTATGTTCACAAGGGATATTAGGCTTTAGTTTTCTTTACTTGTAATGCCTTTGTCTGGTTTTGGTATCAGATAATCCTAGCCTCATAGAATGAACTGCAAAGTACTCCCACCTCTTTGATTTTCTGAAAGACTTTTGTGTAGAATCGGTATTATTTATTCCTTAGATATTTAGTCAAATCTACCAGTGAAGCCATCTGAGCCCAGAGTTTCTTGGAGGAGGGTTTTTAAGTACAAATTATATTTATTTAATAGATGTAGGGCTTGTCAGATGATCTACTTCTTCTTGAGTTCAGTTTTGGAAGTAATTTGTCCTTCTCATCTGAGTTGTCAAATATACTGGCATAAAGTAATTTACAATATTCTCCTATTATCCTTTTGATACCTGTAGAATCTGGGGTGTTGTTGCCTCCCTCGTTCC
This sequence comes from Mellivora capensis, assembly GCA_004024625.1. NCBI lineage: Eukaryota > Metazoa > Chordata > Mammalia > Carnivora > Mustelidae > Mellivora > Mellivora capensis. The sequence continues at coordinate 162,207 of PISX010001545.1, read as the reverse complement.
AGGTGTTGGTCCTCTGTGTCTTTTCTTCCTTTTCTGGATTAGCCACGCTAGAGGTTTGTCAATTTTATTTATCTTCTCAAAAAACAAGCTTTGTGTGTCATTGATTTTCTCTATTGTGTTTTGGTTTTCTATTCATCGATTTTCACTCTGATTTTTATTATTCCCTTTTTCTGCTTACATTGGATTTAATTTGCTTTTCTTTTCCTAGTTTCTTAAGGTCATTGTTTGAGTCCTTTCTTCTTTTCTAATATAGGTGTTTAGTGTTATAAATTTCCATTTAAGTACTTCTATAGCAGGATCCCACAAATTTCCATATGTTGCTTTTATTTTCATTCAGTCCTAAGTACTTCCTAATTTCTTTTTTGATTTATCAACCCATGGATTATTGGGAAATGTGTCAGTTCCCAAATATTTCTTGATTTTCCAATCATGTTTATGTTATTGATTTCTAACTTAATTTTGTTACAGTCAGAGAATCTACTTTGCATGACTTGAATTTATTTAAATTTATTGAAATTTGTTTTATGTCCCAGAATAGGATGTATCCTGGTAAATGTTCTACATGTGTTTGAAAACAGTGTCTATTCTGCTGTTCTTGGGTGGAATGTTCTTTAGATAAATGTCAATTAGATACAGCTGGTGTTGTTCAAATCTCCTACATCTTTGCTGATATCCTCTATATTTGTTCTTTGAATGATCCCTGACTACAACTGCATAGTTGTCTATTTCTCCTTGCAGTTCTTTTAAAAAAAATATTTTATTTATTTATTTGACACAAAGAGAGAGATCACAAGTAGGCAGAGAGGCAGGCTGAGGGAGAGGGGGAAGCAGGCTCTCTGCTAACCAGAGAGCCTGATGCAGGGCTCGACCCCAGGGCCCTGTGACCATGACCCAAGCCAAAGGCAGAGACTTAACCCTTTGAGTCACCCAGGCGCCCCTCTCCTTGCAGTTCTATCAGTTTTTGCTTCATGTGTTTTAAGGCCCTGTTACTAGATGCATAAACTTTTAGGATTGTTAAATCATTGCAGTGAATTGACCCCATTAATTTTTTCAAAGATTTTTTTCTGTCCCCTACTTCTCCCACCCCCAGGGTCTCCAATTATACAAATATTAAGCTGCTGTTCTACTGTTCACTGATGCTGTTTTCATTTTTTTTAATTCTTTTTTTCTCTGTCATTTTTTTTCCATGGCTATGCCTTCAAGTTCATGAATCTTTTCTTTTTGCAATTTCTACTCTGCTATTCATCCCATATGGTGTATTTTTAATCTCAAATACTGTAGTTTTCAGCGTAGAAGTTCAGTTTATATCTTTTGTTATATCTACCTAACTTTTTGAATATCTAAAATACAATCATAATAACTATTTTAATATACTTGTCTGGTAAATCTAATATATTTTTCAGTTCTGGATAGATTTCAATTCATTGATATTTTCTCCCTGATGATGGGTCCTCCTTTCCAATTTCTTTGGACATCTAGTAATCTTTGATTAGATGTCAGGTCTTTTGATTTTAGTTTGTTCAGCGCTGCACAGTTTTGTATTCCTATAAATATTTTTTAGCTTTATTCTAAGATGCCATTAGGTTACTTGGAAAAAGCCTGATTCTTTTGCATCTTATTTTTGAGGTTTGTTAGGTAGGGCCACAGCAGTATGGACTCTAGTGTAATTATTCCCCAACTACTGAGGCAAGATCCTTCTGAGTACCCTATCCAATTCCCTTTGAAGTATGAGGTTTTCCAGACTGGCAGGTGAAACAGGCTCTGTTCCCGGCCCCATGTGAGCGCCAGGCACAATTCCTGGCCTGGTGTGAATGCTGGGCACTGTTCCCTCTCATTCTCTCAGATGGTTCTTTCTCTGGCCTCCAGGAGTTCTGCTCACATGCACACACCAATCAGGACCTCACCAGCTCTACGGAGTTCTCTCAACATACAGCTTTCTCCTCTGCTACTTTGCCCTGGGAACTCTAGACATTTCAATCTCTCTAGACTCTCAGCTCCCCTTCCTCACCTAAGGGATGTTCCTCTTCTCTCGTCATCGCCTATCAGCTCTTGAGTCATACCTCCCACCTTGGCTGTTTTCCACTCACACAAATGCCATTCATTGCGTGTCTTGAAAAACATTGCTTCATATGATTTGTCTGGATTTGTGGTTGTCTCGGGTAGGAGGTTAAATCAGTCTCTGTTATTCCACTTTGGACAATGGAGCCAATCATTTTTACACCCATAGAATGAGTTGGTTATAAGACCACAGCCAGTATTTCTCCATTTTAAAAAATCCATGTCCTCTTCTCATATATAGAAATATCTGAGATCCTCTTTTAATATTATTTTAACATTTTAAGTAAATTAATTATTAGACTATACTTTTACAATGCCCCCTCCTCAGAGATCCTGCTAAGCCTCTTTGGGTCTAGACCTGAGATTCTGCTGTACCTCCTTTAAGTACCCATGATTCTGACATATCTTCTGGATATACTCAAGGTCCTGATATAGCTCCCAAGATGCTGAAACATCTCCTTCTCCTCACATATACTCTAATCCCTGCTTTGACTCAACACTGAGATCTACCTAAAAATACCTATTTATCATGAATACTTAAGTTTGTTCAGAATTCATTTTGAATCTTACTGAGCATAGTATTTTCAAAATTTCACATACAATATTGTTGTCACTTCTGACGTAATGTAAAGATTAACAAATGCTGAATAAATAGGGAAGGCAGAACACTAATAGGCTATTAAACAGATTTTTTAAAAACGTACTAAAGGGATCACAAAACAATAAAAGGACTTATCCACTAGGAAGATATGACAATCATAAATATGTATGTACCAAACTGGCAGATCTTAAAATACATGAAGCAAAAACTTGTAGGTCTGGCAGGAGAAACTGATGCCTCCACCATTATAGCGTGGACTCCAACCTCCCCCTTAGCAACTAATAGGACTGCTAGGGAGGAAGTCAGCAAGGTTATAGATCTGACCAGTAGGCTCTAACTGACATAAATAGAACACTCCATCCAACAACAGCAGAATACAGTATGTTTGTTTTTTTAAGCACCCGTGGAACACTCACCAAGACAGATCATATCCTGGACTATTAAACATATAAAACATATCACGGACTATTCAACAAATTCAAAAGAATTGAAAGCTTATGGTGTGTATTTTCTATTCATAATGGAGTCAAAGTAGAAGTTAATAACAAAGGCAATATGAAAATCTCTAAATATTTGAAAATTAATCAGTACACTTCTGAGTAATCCATGGATCAAGAGAAATCACAAAGGAAACTTAAAAACACATAGAAATGAATGAAAAAGTATCAAAATATGTAAGATGAAGTGAAAGCGGTGCTGCAAGGGCACAACAGAGAATCTGAAAGACCTACAATCAACAATCTAAGTTTGTACCTCGAGAAACTAGAAAAATGAGAGCAAAATAAATGCAAAGCAAACAGAAGGAAGAACACAATAAAGGTAAGAGCAACGGTCAAAGAGATTGAAATCAGGGAAACTACAGAGAAAAAGCAATGAAACTAAAGGCTGATTCCTTGGAAAAAAAAAAAAAACCCTCAATAAAATTGATTAACCCCTAGAAAGACTGACAAAAATCAAAAGACCAGATACAAATTACTGATACCAGAAGTGAAACAGGATATCATTATAGACTCTGCAACAGGCAAAAAGTTAAAAAGAAACTACTATATAAAGATTGTTAGGCTCATAAAATCAACAACTTGGAAGAAATGGATCACTTCCTTGAAAACTACAAACTACCAAAACTTAACCAAAATGAAATAAACAATCTTGATAGCTTTATAACCATTTAAAAGTTGAATTTGTGATTTAAAAACAAAACAAAACAAAACAAAAAAACAAAAAAACCCTGAGAAACAAATTTCCAGGCCCAGCTGGTTTTATTAGAAAATTCTGTCAAACTTTTTTTTTTTTTTTTAAGATTTTATTTTTGGGGTGCCTGGGTAACTCAGTTGGTTAAGTGTCAAACTCTTGGTTTCAGCTCAGGTCATGATCTCAGGGTCCTGGGTTAGGCCCTGAGTCGGGCACTGTGCTCAGTGCAGAGTTTGCTTGAAGATAAGATTTTAAGTTACCTTCACACCCAGTGTAGGGCTCAAACTTACAACCCCAAGATCAAGAGTTGCATGCTCTACCAGCTAAGCCAGTCAGGCACCCCTCTGTCAAACATTTAAAAAACAATTAACACCACAACAATTTCCTACAATCTCTTCCAAAATAGAGGAGGAGAAAATTCATTTTCATGAAGCCAGTACTACTCTGATACCAAAACCAGCAAAATCAGTACAACAGCAACAGAAAAAAACCCCAACAACCTATAGACTAGTACTGTTTGTGATCTTAGACATAAAAATTATCAATAAAATATTAGTAAATCAAATCCAAAAAAAAACAGAAAAAGAATTATACACAACAACCAAGTGAGATTTATTCCAGGTATGCAAGGTTGGTTTAACATTTGAAAATCACTCATTGTTATCCACCATATCAACAAACTAAAGAAAAATCACATGATCATATTAACTAATGCAGAAAATGTATTTTATAAAATCTCACCTCCATTCATAAAAAATTCTCAGCAAGTTCAGAATAGAGAAGACCGATTTCAACTTGATAAAGATCATCTACAAAAACCCAACATCTTACTTAATGATGGAAACTGAATGCTTTTCCCTTAAGAGTAGGAATAAGGCAAGGATGTCCACTCTCACTATGCTTGTTCAACACAGTGTTGGAGGGTCTAGTCACTGTAATAAGAAAAGGAAATAAAAGTATATGACATGAAAGGAAGGAATAACACAGTTTTTATCTGCTAATATGATGACATAATTGTCTAGGTAGAAAATCCCCCAGGAACCTATGAAAAACCTCTTGGAACTATAAAGTGAATTCTTCAAGGTTGCAAGACCATCACATAAAAATAAATTACATGTCTATCTAGAAACAATAAACATGCAGAAGTGAAAATTAAAAACAATGCCCCTTACAGTCACTGCAAAGAAGATAAAACACTCAGGTATAACCTTAACAAAACATATACAGGATTTATAAACCAAAAATTACAAAGTGCTGATGAAAAACATCAAAGAAGACATAAATAAAGAAGAAATATCCCATATTCATGGAATGGGAGACTCAATACAATAAAGATGTTAATATTCCCCAAATTAGGGGTTTAATATCATTCTATCCAAATCCCAGCAAGGTGCTTTATAGACATAGGTTTACACTTAAATTTAGATGGAAAGGCAGATGTCCTAGTAAGGCTAAGATAATCATGAAAAAATAGTATAAGATGTGAGATGTGACTCTACTTAACATGAAGACCTCGTCAGTAATCGAGACAGCATGGTATTGAAGGGATAGACACACAGACCAAGGGAACACACAAATATACCTAATTTATTTTTGACAAAAAACAAAAACAAAAACAATAACAATTCAATAGAGGAATGACAGCCTTTTAAAAAATGGTGTTAGAGCAAGTGGACATCCATGACAAAAAAAAAGAAAAGAAAGGAATTTCAACCTAAGTCTCATAACCTAAGTTTTATATGAGAATTACCTCAAAGTAGATCATGAACTTAAATGTAGCATATAAAATCATAAAACTTCTAGGAAAAAACACAGCAGAAAATTTTCAGAGTAGACAGTTAACTAAAAAGTTCTTGGACTTGATACCAGAAGCATGATCCCTAAAGAAATGGATAAATTTGTCCTCATCAAAATGGAAAATGTTTGGTCTGTAAAAGACTCTATGAAGAGTCTAGAAGACAAGTACATTCCGGGTGAAAATATTTGCAAATCACATATCTGACAAAGAACAAGTATCCTGAATATATAAAGAATTTTCCAAAACTGAACAATAAAAAACCAAAAATCCAACTAGAAAATGGGTAAAACACAGGAAGAGACATCTTACCAAAGAGGATGTATAGGTGGCAAAACAAGCACATGAAAACATGCTTCGCATCATTAGCTACTAGGGATTTGCAGACGAAAACCACAATGAGATATCTCGGTACACCTATCAGAATAGTTAAATAAAAAATGGCACCAACACCAAATGCTGGTAAGGATGCAGACAAACAGAATCACTCAGACTGCTGATAGGAACATATAACGGTACAGCCACTTTGGAAGACAATTGGCCAATTTCTTATTAAACTAAACATACAATTACCAGATGACCCAGCAATTGCACCCCTGGGCACCCATCCCAGTGAAACGAAAACTTTTGTCACACAAAAACCAAAAGTACAAGTTGCGAAAGAAAAAATCAGTTTGACATCAAGACTTGAAATTTTTGTGCTGTAAACATCACCAGCAAGAACATGAAGGCAACTCACCAAACGGGAAATCTGTGTAAATGGGATATTTGTAGATCATATATCTGATAAGGCACTTTGTGTCCAGAACACTGAAAGAACTCTTGCAACTCAGCAATGAAAAGACAACTATCCCAACTGAAAAATGGGCAAAGGATCTGAAAAGACATTTCTCCAAAGAAGATGTAAAAATGGCAGAAAAGCTGCGCGCACACACACACTCAGCACCAAGAGCTCTGTACACCTTCCACCTGCATGGCCTTGTGAAGACCACCCCATCACCTGAGCTACCCTGCGCCTGTCTCCGCGTGGGGAGCCACAAGGTGAGTGTGCGCATGCACGCGCACAGGCGCGTGGGGCGCGGTGGCGATACGGAGCAGGGTGCGCAGGCGCGTGCGCAGGCGCGTGGGGCACGGCGCAGGGAGCCAGAGAGAGGGTGTGCGCAGGCGCGGGGCGCGCAGCGGGTCTCCCTCGACGCCTAGCGAGGGACGCGGGTGGAAGAACGAGGATATTTCCTTGGACCGCAGGACACGGACCACCCGCGGCCGATCCGACAGAGATGCGAGACTTTCCTCCGGGGTTCAAGGTCCGATTTTGTCACTTGGCCCGAAAGCGAAAGCGCGGGAGAGCGTTTCCCCGCCGGCGCCGGATCCGGTCTGGGGTCAGATCCCGCCTTTTGCCGTCATTTCCTCTGCGTCGGAAGCCGCCTCCGCAGCCGCCTGCGCGCGCGCCAGGAGACGTTTCCGGCCTCGTGCTGGGTTCCGGCGGAGGGCGGGAGCCGCGCGGGCCGCCGTCCGCGCTCCCAGCAGGCCTCGGGGCAGGGGCCCGGCCGCGTGGCCCGGGCGCCGCCCCAGCGGCCCGCGAGCTTCCTTCGGCGACCCGCGGCCCCAGGGCCGAGCAGCCGCGGTCCTCAGGGAGACGGCAGCCGAGACGAGGATGCTAAGGGACAGGAGCCATCTGTGCGAGGGGGAAAAGGGGATTTCCTGCCCTGAAGTAAGGCTCTGCATGAAAACAGGAGCAGGGGAGACCTCAGGGGTTGGCTCCTAAGACCGGGCGCTGGGGACTTGAAGCGGGGGGCGGCCCCGTTTCTGGGGTAGCTGATTTCTGCGCTGGCGCCGGCGGAGGAACTCGCCAGAGCAACGGGACTTTCCATGCAGAAGGCTCGGCGCGGCCACCCTGCCAGCAAGAGGGCGCGTCTGAGGCCAGGGACAGCGGTCACTGCCTGGTACCCAGCACACCCTGGTGTAACCTCGGGCTTTTACGCCTGCACCCAGTTACAGCCTAGGGTCCGCTGGGCCGTCCCCTGCTTGTTTGTTCTGAAAGACTGTCCTCTTCTCAAGTCACCTGCTCCCGTCCCATCTCCAGCCCAGCGCAGGGCACCACCCCCTCCACCTGGACACCTGCGGCAGCCTCCCCACCGGCCCCCTGGCCGCCTTTCTCCCTCTCACAGGCTGTCACTGCCAGGCGCGTCCTCGAGGACAGCCCTGATCAGGGCACCCCCCAGTTCCAAACACCTGCTTTTGCAGCAGTAGGGACACAGCCCAAGGATAAGCGTTGTCCAAGGGCACTCAGAGGCCGAGCTGGACCTCAAGTCAGGGTTTCCCTGCCCGGGAAGAGATGCAGGGCTCTCCTCCTATGCCACCTTGCTGGCCCCAGCCACATGCCCTCAGGCCCTCCGGAAGCCCTGTCAGCCTCAGGACCCACCTGCAGCTTCTGTCCGTGGTCCCTGGTGACAGCAAGAGGGAGTCTCTAACAGCTAAATCAAAGTGTACCACATGCCCACTCAGAGGTCCCCTCTCCCGTGGCTGCTTTCACATACAGTACATAACCTTACCAGACCCCCACCCCACCCCCCACCCCCAAGGTCTCCACAATGATCTGCTGCCATCTCTGGTCTGGGACCTCACATCCTCTTGCTCTTCTACGTGACATTGCTCCCCAGTCACAGCTCCTCGTGCTTCGCCTCCCGCTCGGCCAACATGCTTCCCACTCTGGTGTCTGCCCTGCCACCCTCACTGTCCAGTGCTTCCTCAAGTGCTACCTTTTCAGCCAGGCCACCCCTGGCCACCCTCTCTGGTGCTCCTGGCCCATTCACCTGCTCCACACGTCCTTCCCCCTACACTTAGCATCCTCTAGCCCACCAACCCACGTACTTGGTGACTATGCTTGTCCCCTGTCTGTCCCTGCCAGAGTGCCACCCTAAGAGCAAGGGGATCTTGTGGGTGTTTGCTGGTTCATCTATTCCCTGGTGCTTAGACCCATGCCTGACACAAAGACGGAGCTGAGTAAACATTTGATCTTGAAGGAATCAATCTTGTCCTCACTTCCCTTTGCAAACCCCATATTCTGGCCAAAGTAAACGGCTCAGCATTTGCCAGACCCAACTCATGTTTACCAGCTTTTCCTACACTTTATCCTATTTCTTTGCCTGGAATGCCTCCCATCTCTACACATTTTAAGGGACGCTCCAATACCAATCCTTCCCCAAAGCCTTCCTAGATCAACCCTCCACACCATTCCCCACCACCCCCCTGACAGCTCACAGCTCACAGCTCACAGCCCAGGGGCAGGCCAGTGCCCTGCCCCGAAGATCTATAAGTTAAGGCAGAGTTCACATCTGTCACCTCCCTCTGCTATACAAGCAAGTGTTAAATAAATATTGACTGAATGAATCAAACACTGGCACTAAAATATGAACATTGTTCCCTTGCTTAATAAAAAAAAAAACCACCCTCAAATCATTTTAAGTAACAAGTCTCTGAAAGGAACACCGCCAGTGCCTACAAGGCAAGGGCTTGGTGTGGAGCTTTCTTAAAGAAACGGGGAGAATGCAACTTCTGGTGACCAGAATGCTAAGGGAACAAGAGTGATCTGTTTAAGAAAACAATGGAAACAATGTTCCAGTTCCTGAACTTCACCCTAAGACATCCTGGGAGGGGTTGCCTTTGGGGGCCTCAGCGCCATTTAAACTGTCTGTGACCAGTTCTGAGAGTCCACACTGTTCAGCTGACACCTGCAAGATGCAGGCGCTTGGTTGCAGATAGCAGTACCCTTGCTCGTCACACAAAGCCTCCAAAGAGAACCAACACCTTTCCAATACCGCATGTCTCCTCCATGAACATGGTATAACCCCTTATTCGTTCGGGCTATGTCAAATTTTTGTCAGTAATGTCGTCGGTTTTCTGAGAGGTCTTGCATACCTTCTTTAGACTTATTCTTAGGTATGTGATATATGCATTTTAAATTTAACCTTCAGTTAATAGACTTTATTATTTAGAATGGTTTTGGGTTGACATTAAAATTGAGTGGGAAGTGCAAAGAGTTTCTGTAATACCCACCAACACATACACACCCTAGACAGTTTTCCTGTTAGTAACATCCTGGTACTCTTGTTACCATTGATGAGCCAATATCCATATATTATTATTAACTGAAGTCCATGGTTGGCATTGGGGTTCACTTTTGTTATTGTACATTCTGTGCGCTTTGACAAATGTATGGTGACATGTATCACTATTATAGTATCACACTGAGTAGTTTTGCTGCCTAAAAATTCTCTATACTTTGCCTATTCATCCCTCCCTCCCTCCTCCCAGCCCCTGGCAACCACTGATCCTTTTACCCCTCTGTAGTTTTGTCTTTTTCGGAATGTCCTATGGTTGGAATTGTACAGTATGGAGTCTTTTGACGGTAATTCTTTCAGGTTTATGATTTTTTTTTTTAAGAGAGGGAGTGAGGCTGGGGTGCCTGGGTGGCTCAGTGGGTTAAATCCTCTGCCTTTGGCTCAGATCATGATCTCAGGGTCTTAGGATCGAGCCCCACATTGGGCTGTCTGCTGAGCACGGAGTCTGCTCCCCCCTCCCCCACCACCTGCCCCTCTGCCTACTTGTGATCTCTGTCTGTCAAAGAAAGAAAGAAAGAAAGAAAGAAAGAGAGGGAGGGAGTGAGGTGTTGGGGAGAGTGAGAAAGAGAGAATCTTAAATAGACTCCATGCCCAGGCTCACAACCCTGAGATCACGACCTGACCCGAACTCAAGAGTTGGATGCTCAACCAACTGAGCCACCCAGACACCCCTCAGATATATGACATTTTTGATAATAACATCAGTGATATCAGTTACCAAAATGTTTTCCAAAGTGGCTGCACCATTTTACATTCTTGTCATCAGTGTAGGAGAGTCCTTATTGTTCCATATCTTCAGCCACACTTGGCCAGTCTTCTAAATTTTAATTTCAGTCATTGAAGTTGGTGTATAGCAGTATCTCTCTACTTCCAACAGTGATATCTACTACTATCAATCTCCATTTACCTAATGATAACAATGCTGAACATCTTTTCATGTGCTTACTTGTCATCCAATGCCCTTTGTTGAAGAGTCTGTTCAAATCTTTGGCCCATTTTTGCTTTAATTCTTAATTGGGTTATTTTCTTATTGAATTATAAGAACTCTTTATATATTCCAGATGTAAGTCTTTTGATGTATGTTTTGTAAATATTTTCTCCAATCTGTGGCATGCCTTTTCATTTTTTTGTGTCTTTTGATGAGCAGAAGCTTACAATTTTAGTGAAATCCGACTAGTTTTTTTTTCATAGTTCATGCTTTTTGAGTCATATATAAGAAATCTTTGCCATATATAAGAAATCTTAGAATCATATATAAGAATCTTTGAATCATGTATAAGAAATCTTCAAAATCTTTTTGAATCATATATAAGAAAATTTGCCAAACCGCAAATCACTAAGACATCTTCTGTATTTTCTTTTTGGAGTTGTGTAGTTTTCACTCTTACAATTGGATCTATGACCCATTTCAAGTTCCTCCTCACCCTCCACTGCCTCCTCCTCTTCTTTAATATGATGTTTGATGAGAGTCAAGATTTGTTCTTTTGCATACTTTTAAAAATTTTTTATTATTTATTTATTTGAGAGAGAGGGAGAGACAGGGAAAGCACAGAGGGAGAGTGAGGGGGAGAAGCAGACTCCCAGTTGAACAGGGAGCCCAATGTGAGGCCTGATCCCAGGACTGTGATAATGACCCAAGCCATAGGCAGACACCCAACCAACTGAGCCACCCAGGCACCCCTATTCTTTTGCATAGTTCTATCCAATTGTTCCAGCACTATCTGTTAAAAACATTATTTTTTCCCCATTGAAATGACTTGGCACTTTGTTGAAAACCCATTGACCATATATGTGAAGGTCTAGTTCTAGACTTTCTATTCTGTTCCACTCAGCTATTTGTCTATTTTCACACCAATACCACACTGTCTGGATTACTGTAAGTCTATAGTAATTCTTGAAATCATGTAGTCTAAGTCTTCTGTGTTCCCTTTCAAAGTCGCTTTAGCAGCTCTAGGTCCTTTACGTTCCCATATAATTTTAGAATCAAGTTGTCAAATTCTACAAAAAGACATGCAAAGATTTGATTTTGATCATGTTGAACCTGTAGATCGCTGCAGGAAGAATTGCCATCTTAACAAAGCTGAGTCTTCGATTAAGAGCATGGTATAACTTGCCATTTATTTAGGTCTAGGTCTTTTAAAATTTCTCTCGGCAATCTTTTGTCAGTTTCACAGCTGACACAGCTGACACACAAAATGCACACATCTCGTGCATTTTAGCCCAAGGCATCTCATAGTTTTCTGATGCTTGATTACTTTTTAAAAGTTAAACTAACCTTGTATTCCGGGGGGGGGGGGGACCAACTTTCAGCACACTGCAGATGTCTTTTCATTGTCTTCTGGTTAAGAAAATTATCTCTGTTTTTGGTTGAGAAATCTGAGAATTTGGTTGAGAAATGATCTCTGACTTGTTGCTCCTCTGAAAGTAATGTCTTTTTTTAAATATTATTTATTTATTTGACAGACAGAGATCACAAGTAGGCAGAGAGGCAGGCAGAGAGAGAGGAAGGGAGAGAGGAAGGGAAGCAGGCTCCCCGCTGAGCAGAGAGCCTGACTCAGGGCTCAATCCCAGGACCCTGGGATCATGACCTGAGCTGAAGGCAGAGGCTTTAAACCACTGAGCCACCCAGGCGCCCCAGTAATGTCTTTTTTGATTGTTTTTAACCTCTAGCATCTTTCAGGATGACCTCTTTGTCTTTGTTTTTCAGCCGTTGCACTATAGTGTGTCTAGATATGGATTTTTTTTGTTTTTTATCTTTAATTCTGCCAATAGTTCTGTAGATTCTCGAATTTGTGACTTGATGTCTTTCATCAGTGGCAGAGTAGCTTCAGTCCCTATCACTGCAAATACTGCTTCTGCTCCATTCTCTCTTTCTTGTCCTCCTAGGATCCCAATGCTATGTACAATGGAATTCTCAATAAATTTGTATTCTGTCCTTTTGTCTCTTTGTGCTTCATTTTAGATATTATCTTTTTTTTAAAGGTTTTATTTATTTATTTGACAGAGAGAGATCACAAGTAGACAGGCAGGCAGAGAGAGAGCGAGGGAAGCAGGCTCCCTTCCCTGTTGAGCAGCGAGCCCGATGCGGGACTCAATCCCAGGACCCTGAGATCATGACCTGAGCCGGAGGCAGCAGCTTAACCCACTGAGCCACCCAGGTGTGCCCCTAGATATTATCTTCTGACCTATCTTTGATTCCACAATTCTCCCAACAGTCATGTCTACTCTGCTGTTCTATCTATAGGGTACATAATTTCAGCTTTTGTATTCTTTACTTTTCTAATTTCTACTTTTTCAAATCAATGTACTTTCTAAATATATAATTTCTGGTGTCTACCAAAGTTCCCAGCCTCGTTGTTTATCTTCTTAAATAGAGTAAGCAGGTTATTTTAAGGTTTATATCTTATAAGCCTGATATCTAGTGTCTTGTGGGTCTGTTTCTATCGTCTGTCATTTCCGTGGCTCATGAGGTCTTCTCACACACTTGATTGGTTTTGTTGTGTGCCATTCTGTGCAAATAGTCATGCCTCACCATGAAAAGGATCATGTGGGCAGAAATTGTGCAAAGTGATTGTACTAATTGAGGGTGAAAATTACCATGCCCTTTCAAAGTTTTTGGCAAAACATTAAAAACTCTCTTATTATCCCTTGTAAATGAACAGTGAATAAAAAACATATAGTAAAACTAATACAAACTTGGTACTTTGTAATTTAAAACATTAGAAACACTGAAATCCAAGTGTCTCATTTCTTTGTAAAAAATCTTACCCAGGGGCACCTGGGTGGCTCAGTGGGTTAAAGCCTCTGCCTTCGGCTCAGGTCATGATCCCAGGGTCCTGGGATCAAGCCCCATATTGGGCTCTCAGCTTAGCAGGGAGCCTGCTTCCTCCTCTCTCTCTCTCTCTGCCTGCCTCTTTGCCTACTTGTGATCTGTCTGCCAAATAAATAAATAAAATCTTAAAAAAAAAATCTTACCCAGAGTAGCTTGAACCCACACCCACTTAGTTCTGGTACCTAGTCGTGGACACCTAAGCCGTGTTGTGGGGAGCCTGGTGGCATTTAACTAACTGTGGTCATTGGGATTCCTACAAATGGAAATCCACACTGGGGGCTGCCTATATTTGAGAATTTATTCCTAGAAATAGAGGCTTAGGATGATGCTTTGTTCCTGCAGGCGTCTGCCAGGGTCCTGGCAATCTGGGACCACCTTCGTCTAGCCTCCGGGACCGAGACTAGTTAGAACCGGGGTCAGTTTGTGAGCAAGCCCATCGATTTCCAGTCACCTGTTTTCCTAGAGGGCAGCTTTTTGGGTCCCAATAGAAAACTTGGGCTGTTTCCAGGATCTTCCCTTCTTAGTGGTTTGATAGTCCAAGTTTTTACTCTTAGCCACAGAGAAGTGCTACTTAGCTTCTTCATTCCTTCGTCCATAAACTGGCCAATACCCCAGGGACAAAATGACCCTGAAGGTCAAGTTCCCATCCTCTCCAGACCTCAGCCTGACAACTCACCGGGTGAGTTATCCAATGCTGTGGCATACGTTTAAAGATTTCGTCTACCTTTCGAGTTGACTTTCGAGCCATTATCAAAAACGGAGCCCCCATGTCAACATTTTCAGACCTGTTCCTCTCCTCATTTTTTATTTCCAGAGCTCCAGAGTATTTCTGTACCCTTAAATAAACTCTGCGTACCGGCATATGACTGCATTTCCTTAAGGTTTTTCTCATATTCAGGCAATCTGGTTATAACAGCTTTCTAATAAAATGCCAATAAAATTTTCGAACAGAAAAACTCATCTTTTCAACAACCACAAGGGTGCAGATTATTAAGTAGAGAGGGAGGCTCTGTTCATTCAACAGCCATTGTTAGGAGCCTTCTATGCTGGGCCACGGTCTAGCCACAGGTACAGGAGTGAAGAAGACAGACAGACATCCCTTCCCCTGTGGAGCAGCCATTCCAGGGAGGGGAGGCAGACGGGAGACCAAGGGAGCATGTCCTGTGATGGACGGTGACCAGGCAGGCAGAAGGGGCTACAGTCACAAATAGAGGGGTCAGAGAAGACCTCCACAGGTGGGGAAGAAGCACAGTTAGGAGGTCCTTCCTTCCTGTAAACAGGGACACAGAGCTGGGAGAGTCCCATGGGGCCAGGACCTCCTGACACTCCAGCCCTCCAGTGCAGCAGCAGCAGCGGGAGCTCTGCCCTGGGCCTCAGCCGGATGGAGGGAAGGGAGGAACCCACCACACTCTGCCACTCACTGTGCTGTCACACGTGTCCCTCTACAGCTGCCCAGCACATGTCCGCACGACCTCCCCTACCCTGGCTGCCTCATGCACCAGCAACTCTGGTCCCAGCTTTTTATCTTGGATGTCTTCCGTTGATGGAGCCGGACAGTAAGCAGTCACTCACGTTCGGGTATGAACAGGAGAGATGGTGAGTTCCACGAGCACAGCACCCAAAGACGTCCACGCTCCAATCTTGGAGCCTAGGTGACCTTGCGTGGCAGCCGGGACTGAGGGCACTGCGACGGGCTGACTTGTGTCCCTGCTGCCACAGGATACATCCAGGTCCTTCCTCCAGTACTTCAGAATGTGACGTTACTGGAAAAGGGGTCTGGGTAGATGTAGTCATGATGACGTCATACGGGAGCAGGGCAGGCCCTTAATCCATGACAAATGGTGTTCTTATAGAAAAGGGACATCTGGACACACACACACACACACACTGCGTGATGACGGAGGCAGAGACCGGACTGATGCGTCTACAAGCCAGAGAGCGCCGGGCTCGACAGCCAGCACCACATGGTAAGTGAAGGCAAGGGAGGGTTCTACCCGGAGACTCGGGGTTGGGGGGTCACAGCCCTGCCCACACTTCGATGTCAGACTTCTGGCCCCCAGAACTGCTGGGGGAACACGCGGCTGTTGATCGTGCTGCTTTGTTACGACTGCTTGAGGAGACGGACACGGGCCCGGGCCCCGGCTGAGGAGATTAGCCTGGGTCATCCGGCTGGGCCTGAGCACGTCCCCTGGGCCCTGCGAGCTACAAGGAGGCGGAAGAGGGTGTCCGGGAGAGTGAGAGTTCGAGGACAACTCAACCCATGGTGCTGATTTTCACGGCGAAGGGGCCACAAGCGAAGGGCTGCGGGCTGCCCACCCCCGGCTGACCGCCCGCGAGGGAACAGGGCGTCTGAACAGGCTGAACGGTGCTGTACACACAGTACATACATCACCTCAGTGACCCCAACTTGAGGGGAAAACCCAACCCCACACCCATCTCCGCGGCCTGATTTAGGGAGCCCAGCAGGAGGGAAGTCTGGTAAAATGGGTCCCAGAAGCCCAACACATGGTCACGCCCACGGAGGAAGGCAGCCAGGCTCCTCTCCCAGGCAGCTCCGGGAGCCAGCCCTGCTCCCACCTGCCCTCAACAGGGCTCGTGATGGCCCCAGACAGGAGTTGGCGGCCTCGGTCCCACTGCCACAGCCACGGAGCCAGAAGCCTCCCAGCCCTCGAGGGCCTCGACGTCCCCCATCATCCATAACCCAAGGAGAGGAATTTGTCTATGGAATAACATGCCTCGGTCGCTGCTGTCAGACCCAACGGTGTCACGCTAACGGCACACGAGCCGGCTGTCGTACCATCCGGTTCACCGCTCAGGGAGCAAGTATCATGCTTATGTGACTAAGACCGAGTCGTTGCTCGGAGGGCTTATCTGCTTTTAATGCTGGAGGTGTTGGCGACAAAGAGGAGGCAGACCCCGGAACTAAGCGAATGCCGCTTCCTGCATCTGGGTCATTCGATGCACAATCAGAGTTAATATTCATCTAAGATTTAAATTCTGCTGAACTAAGTGGGTCAGAAGGATTTCGCGTGAGCACTTAATGCCTTCAAGGTAATAATCAGAGCAACTAAAATGGGTTCTGGAATCTCTTGGATAATTTTTGTTCCCTCTTGCCTCCTCTTGACTTACCTCCTTTAGTGAAAGGAAGTTCTGAGTTTTAAAGACAAGTACTTATGGAGCCACCACAAGTATGTGGTGACCCATTCAGATCGCTATTAAAACCCTGGCGTTCCCTGCGTGGGGACCCGCGTCCCCTCTGCCCGGGAGCTCCACGCGTCCTGCGGTGCAGTGCTTGGTAAGGACGTGACCGTTCCTGTCACTGTTCCACGGCCTCCCCAGCGCCTCGAACGCTGCCTGGCACAGGGTGGGGCCTCCGTAAGTGTGTGTTGAATGAATGCGCGAGCTCGGACATGCACAGCGGGGGTGCTCAGCGAACAGTGGCCGCGGGGCGGCCAGAATGTAGCGAGTCAGAGAGCGTCGCCCCTGCCGTCGGGTTTGAGTGTCTGCGGGACAGGATCCTGCATCCGGTCTGGGGGAGGGTCCCAGGAGACGTGATGGAGGAGGGGGCCCTGGGCTGAGCCTCTAGGGAATCTCCACTGGACGGCGGCCGCACAGCAGGGGCTTCTGGGGTCCCCATCGCATGGGGAGAGCAACCTTCATCAGGAAAAGCCCCCGGGCATCCTAAGTGCTTGTGTGGAGGAGGTCCAAGTGGGGCAGGGATTCAGAGAGGCTCCCCTGAGAGGGTAGCTTCAAGCTCGGCGCTGCAGGGGGGAGGCTCTGGGGGCAAGGTGGGGGCTGGGGTCAGTAATGGAGTGTCCTGGGCAGGAGGGAGGGACCTGGGTGCACGAGAGGAACTGGCGGTGCAGGAAGAAAGTCAGACCGGGAGAGGAGGGCTGTGCCCTCCTGCTCACAGGGAGGCTGATGAACAAGGCTGGGTGAGTCAGCGAGAAGCCCGACGGTGAAAAGAAGCCAAGAAACGCTACAGAGTTCTTACTATGTGGCAGGTATAACCACCCTTGGAAAGCGCGGGTATCCACCCACGTGTCAACGAGAAAACCGAGGCGCAGGCCAGAAGGGCCCACAGGAGGCTGAGAGCCGCACGGAGGACCCCACGCTGGTCCAGCGTCCAGAGCCCCAGCCTGAGGCCACATCCTGGGCCAGGAAGGAGGGCTGGCCACGCTCCACGGGAGTCTCCGGGCGGGTCAGGGTGAGGTCAGGAGGCCAGTGGATGTGGGGCCTGCGGTCACGGCCACAAGGACCAAGTACACAGGCCCCTGGGGAGGAGGCGAGGCCAGCTGGACCCGGGAAACGGCGGAGACCAGCTGCTGGCACCGGGAGAGGGGCACCGAGGGCTCCGGACTGGAAAGTGAGCGTCTGTGTCCCTGGTCCCTTGGCAGCGCAGCTCTGGGCGTGCACAGGTGATGGCTGAAGCCATCTTCTGACGACAGGCAGAGGATGTGCCAACACCTCCGGCTAGGATGTCACTTTCATCTCTGAAAAGCAGCTCCTTTCCAGAGCCCTGCGTTCCGATTCTTGCTCCTGTCCCTCAGAGCGCTCGTTCTCAGAGACCGTGCCAGTCCCGAAGTCACAACGCGCCGCCATGCATCATTCTGAAATACCTTCTAGAGGAGTTTTCTGGAGGCTCGGGAAGCCCCCCTGCGAATGCACAGTCAGTTCGGGCCTCCGTGTGTCTGTCTACCGTGGCTGGGTGCAGACGAGCCACGGCTGTGTCTGCCTTCCTGGCTATTGTTTTCCTTCCAGACTCTTGCTTCTTTATTGGCCTGTGCCCTGTAAGTACTAAAGATTAGCAGCTGTCCTTGAGTGTAGTTAAATATTCACCTCCACTAGCCTTCTGACCTCGACTCCGAAAGCCAACTTCATTAGATTCATCTAAGTCAAGAGGACGGGGCAGAAGAAGGTTGATCATTTTTGGTCTCTGGGTTGAAAACAAAAGACCCCCTTTTCCTCTTCTTATAGCGGCTACACACTCTGTCCCCCATCTTCCCATGCGGAGCCAGGAGCTTTGAGAGAATGACGACTGCCCTTCGCAGAAAGCGTCCCGCTGGAACCTTCCTGCTGTGGCCTCAGCCGGGAACTGTGGCCTTCCTACAGGCTCTCTTCCTACAGACCCCTGCCCCTTCTCCTTGCCCTCCCCTGCATCTAAAGCCTCCTTTTTCTGCACCTGAAAGATGCTCTGGACACCAACATTTCCACCGGCCCCGCACAAGAGTTCCTTGAACCCTGTGTACGCTGGTCTTCTCCTCTCAAGGAACATCAGCTTCAAAGGCTTCTAAAGCCCCGGTACCCTTCTCCTCATGCCCCTCATTGTTCAAAGCCTTCTTCTCGGGGTGTTGCTCCCCACAAAGCCTGGGCTGGCAGCATCCCTGCCTGGCTGGACTTGTTCCTTAGCTCTCAGGACTCCTGGCTGAGCAGAGGAGGTTCACCTTCCTCATTTGACAACTGCAACAACGGAATGTCTTCCTTTCTGGAAAACTCTCTCCACATGTGGCTGCTTCTAAGGAGAGAAGGGGAGGAGGTGCTTTCCTGAGCCTGCGTGTGCTTGGGACTGGGTGCCATGCACCTTCAGGGGAGCCAGGAGACACAGGAGGGAGGCCCTGTCCTGACCTGCGACAGTGTTAGGGGCAGGGACATCTTCCAAGTGGAGAAAGGGGACAATCATCACGGGCCGGCAAAGCCCTCCCCCAAAGCTTGGGACATCTGAGGATGGCACAAGTCATTCAAATGCTCTGGTTTCAACCAGATTTCACATTTCTCTGAACAATTTTCCTTTTAAACATCATTCCCCTTAATCCCACCCCCGATGCGAACGCACAGCGAACAGATAAGACTCTGGCCCAGTTATCAAGCTCTCCCATAAAATGAACCAAAAGGAGATTGTAGAATTTATCAAATTTCCTCACGATCCCTAGAAAGGGGGAATGAGCTCTGCATGCCGGCAGCCTAGTCAACCCGTCCGATAATAAACCTGCTGGAGAGGCTTTTAAAAGTTCTTCTGGCCAAAAATTATCCCACTGAACACAGGAGATAGGAGACACCCGGCTTGCAGGCCATCCGCAGACAAGATCTGACTGCAGAGCGAGCCTGTCTCCTGCAAGCCATGTTGCTTCACTAGAAATCCGCACCGACGTAGTCTCGTCGGGCTGATGACTCACTTCTTAGAATATTTCAGAAAGGACGCGGCCACGGGTCAACTCCGCATGACTGGGTCCCTTTTACTGGAGCTTGGCAACTTGTCACCTTCGTGTGGTTATCACGAACCACAGGCTTGTTCGGTTACGAAGGGCTGCAGGAAAGCGTGGGGCCTCGCTCATAAAAACGGGGGGAAAAAAGGAACTAGGATATACTGTTCACTTGACTGTGTTATAATTTTGAACCCTGCATACAAGGCTTCATGATCTTGGAGGCGATGCCTCATTCTGTATCTGCCTTGCTAGCTCTGACTATTCGAAGCGATGCCTTCCTCAAGGTCTGCTTGTGGCCTCTGAGCTAATGGTGTGAAGCGAGCACATCAGACTGGGAACTGTCCCTCCTCTTTACTCACAAACGTAAAGAACGCAGAACTGAAGCAGCCAGGCGAGCGCGGCCCCTGCAACACGGAGCCAGCACTGTCCTGAGCTGCCCCCGTGCCGATCTGATCCCCACACCCGGAGTGGCCGTGGGACCCCTGCCCTCCCAGACAGAAGCGCCCCCGAAATCCCACTGGGGTAAAGACACCCCTTCCCCGATGAGCCCATTGTCTGGAATCTGAACCCGCGATCTCGCAGAGGGCTACCGCAGTCTACGTAACTAGCTGCTCGGGCCCCTCGTGAAAAGTCCCCCTGATACGCGCCGTGCCCCAATCGGAGTCACGATCATGGTCGGACTCATCTTGACAACCACCGCCTTCATGACACGGATGCCCCGCACCCTGCACCCTGGGCCCGCAGGACTGCAGCCACTCCCCTGCCGCCGCGGGACCGAGACTGCGGTCTCCCCGTCCCGGGGGGAGGGAAGCTGCCACATGCCCCGGGGGCCTGGTGGGCAGCCCTGCTGTCTGCCCTTCGAAGCCAGCTCCCCCCCACGTTGGCGGCCGGTAGGAAACGGAGGTCCGGCAGCCGATCCTTGTCCAACTGAGCTCTGCTGGTGGCTTTGTTCAGTGACCGTCCACAAGGACCCGCTCGGGACAGTAAGGCCAGCGGGGCAGACACGCGCAGGGACACACACTGCACCCGGCGAGTCCGAGCCCCTTGGGGAACGTCAGTGCCGCTTTCTGAGAGCCTTTGGAAATCCCGGCCAGAGCGAAAATAGCACAGGGACCGGCTGGGGCTCCCGGAGGAGCCCAGGGCAGGGTCGGCTTCCTCCCGGGACAGCTTCTGGGCTATGCGTGGGTTTTCATGTCGTGCACGGGGACTTCATGCAGGCCTCCGCTTCTGAGCTGCCCAGCCCCTCAGAGAAGTGCAGTGGGACTTTCTGATGAGGAGAGAGCGGCGGAGCGGTCTACAGAGGCGGGCAAAGACCCCGGGCCTGGCAGGCAGCTGCTAAGGAGCAAGAAACCAAGTCCCTAGCTTCAGAGCCCAGCGCCTTTCCACCCCACGGAGCTGCCTCCGACGCAAAGCGAAACGTCCGCGTGCTTTCTCCCACACCACGAGCTGACCTGAGAACAAAGGCGGTTCAACCACGGAAATAATTCTAACAGGGCTGGCCTGGGGGGACCGAACTCTCCACTTTCTGCAGAAACTCTTCCAGACACCGCACTGGCACAAGGACACGCTATGCAATTCAAAACTCCAGAGGAGGGAACAAACACGCCTCCCGCCCGTGACACGCATCAGGCTAGGCCGCGTCTCACCATCCGCAGAACCAGCTGGAAGCTCACACGCGTGTGCTCCTTTCCACAAGAAGCTCACGGCATGTCAGCATGGCGAATGTGGAAGAATTGGAAGAAGAAACAAAGGCGTTCACATGCGGCTGCCGGGGCCTACCTGGTTCTTACTTTATGTTTATTTATTGTTTTTTTTTTAACTTTAAAGATTTATTTATCTGTCAGACTGAGAGAAAGAGAGAGAAGCAGGGGTAACGAAAGGCAGAGTGGGAAGTAGGCTCCCTACAGAGCAGGGAGCCCGATGCAGGGCTCGATCCCAGGACTCTGGGATCATGACCTGAGCAGAAGGCAGAGGCTTCACGGACTGAGCCACCAGGTGCCCCTGATTCTTACTTTAAAACTATCTTTGGGGCGCCTGGGTGGCTCAGTCGGTGAAGCGTCTGCCTTCAGCTCAGGTCATGATCTTAGGGTCCTGGGATCGAGTCACGGGTTAGGCTCCCTGTTCAGCGGGGAGCCTGCTTCTCCCACTGCTGCTCCTCCCGCTTGTTCTCTCTCTCTCTCTCTCTCAAATAAATAAGTAAAATCTTAAAAAATAAATAAATAAAACTATCTTCACACCAAGTTGGAAATTCAAGTTCACTGCCTCACTCTCCCTAACGACATGACCTGGCCTCGGCATTGAGCTCTCGAGTTCCATGTACCTAATAAGGCTGAAGCAACAGATAACAGCACACGCCTACCCCGCACCCAAAAACTATGCCTTCCTTTGGAATGTCTGTGGAACGTAGGGAAGACTGACTCAATATCAAGCCATGAAAACCAGAAATAAAAACAGCGGTCCTCAAATTCAAAAACAGCAGAAATTATACCGGTCCCATCCTCTCTTGGAGCGATGCAACGAAACTAGTACAGATGCTCAAAAGGCACACCGGCCACTTGGAAGGCGAGGCCCTCGCACTCTTTTCCTTTGGGGATACGCGCAGCGATGCAGGAGAGGAAAAGGAGAACAGAGAAGTGGGGGTATTTAAAATCTGTTCACACTAAGCCAAGAAACATTTGATTTTCTTTTTAAGATTACTTAAAGAATATTTGTCATACAAACACAGATGCTCACAGCACGCAAGAGAAAGAGCATTGGCTATCAATCAGGAATCGGCAAGATGTTTTGGCAAAAACAGTTCCCCTCTCTATAGTCATTTTGCCTTTTAGGATGAGGACAATCTCCAACTCTCTTTTTTGTATCCTGGTACGACAAGCGGCTTCATGAGCTTCATGAACAGACCCTGGTTGTCTTGCTCCCCACTGAGAACCCTAGGAGGTGCTCGGCAGATGGCTGTAGAATGATGGATTTTATATATATATATATATATAATATATATATATATGTCAAATATATATATATTTGACAGAGATCACAAGCAGGCAGAGAGGCGGGTAGAGAGAGAGAGGAGGAAGCAGGCTCCCGGCCGAGCAGAGAGCCCAATGTGGGACTCGATCCCAGGACCCTGAGATTGTGACCTGAGCCGAAGGCAAAGGCTTTAACCCACTGAGCCACCCAGGTGCCCATATATATATGAAATACACAATTATACACACACACATATTAAGGGATTGGCTAAATAATGACTTTACCTAAACAGGATGGACTATTACACAGACATTCAAAACGGTGAAGCAAAAACACATTTGTTTCCCACGGCACAATTTTTCATTACCCGAGTCAACAAAGCAGAAGCAGATTACCAAGTGGCTTCTGTGCAAGAAACATGCCTTTTCTCCGCTCTCTCTCGTTCTCTCCCACACATACAATATAATACAATGCTTAAAACTCTGTTTGCAAGTCCGACAGGCACGAGCTAGTACACACCATTTCGTGATTATGGGATGTCTCTCATTATATATCTAAGATCTGAGAAAAGAGAAAAAAAAAACACATTTTCTCTACTGTTGCGAAAATTGCTTTTGCCTCAGAGTCGGGAAGTGGGACAGGGCTGCCCCTGTGCTGCATGAGGACAGCTCCAGAACCTGACCCACTATCCCAGCAAGCTATCCGCTGGATACTCAAATCAGCATGGAAACAGTGAGAAGAGCCGGCACCTGTGACTTCAGTGTCTGTCGAAGAATAACTCCGGCAGCTCAGTTGTCCAGATTTTCGCTACATGGAACCGCATCGCTATCAAGGACTGAACCTCTCCTGGAAACTGAGACAAGAATCTGCCACTTAGCAGCACTGACTTCCATTCCACATTCGTCTGCCTTTCCAGGCACTGAACACAGAGCTAACTTTGCACCACAAAGTAATGTAACTCACCCCAGACAGCTAGTTTGTTGAGCAAGAGAAGGAAACACTTAAATATTTCGGTCTGCAAACAGGAGCGAATGAACCTCGTGTTTACCTGCGCCGGCAACGTCCTACTTCCGAGCTGGTCTCGGCACCAGGGGTTCCTCGCGGAGGCCGGGCCCTTCCCTGCAGCCTTGGCGGCGGGACGGTAAAGGAGGAAATGATTACGGTATGTCCTCTGGATCCTCCCCAACTCTCCACCACCTTGGAAGGGGAAAGTCACGGTGACCCTACTTCAGCAGGAATGGAAAACCCGGTGCCCCCCGCCCTGCCGCCCCCCCGCCCCCCCTCCCGAGCGGCCCTGGAGAGCAGGGCGCTCCCTGGTTAGCTGGGGTGGGGGTGGCCGCGCAGCCCCTAAGGGCCCGGAGCGCCCTGCAAACGCCGGCACGTCCCACAGCCGCCTCTTAGGAGGACGTTTGACGCTGACACTGGGGCACGCCGTCCCTCCGTTAAACTTGAAAACTAGCTGAGGAGCGCGCGGGCTCGCAGCAGGCCGGCCGCGGTGGGTCCGGGGCGCGCGTGCGGGCAGAGCCGGCTTCCGGAGCGCGGCGGACACCGCCCTGCGCTCCCCGGGCCCGCGCGGCCGGGACGCGGGCAGACCTGGGCGCGGGCGCCGCGCGCGGGACCCGCAGGGCCGGGCCGGGGAGGAGCGGGCGCCGCTGCCCTGGGCTCCGCCGGGGGGGCGACCGCGCTCGGGCGCAAAGTGCGGCGGTCCGCAAAGCGGCTCCGCGGGCGAGTTTCTCCCGTCCGAGCGCAGCCGCCGGCGGCCCGTCTGTCCCGGCCGCCCGCTACCCAGCCTCGCGGATCCCGGGGTCCCGGGAACGCCCCCGGCCGGTGACAACCCCCCCCCCCCATCGACCGGGCGGAGCGAAGGGCGCGCCGAAGCCCCCGCCCGCTGCGCCCTCCCTCCCGCGGGACAACCTGTGGACCCAGCGTCTCCGAGGCCCCGGGCGCTCCGAGGGAGGCCGAGCAGGGGGCGGCCCCCTGGGCCCGGGGATCCCCCGCACCAGACCGGGCGCTCTCGGCCCGCGCCCCCGGGTCCCGCGCATGCGCCGCCCGGCTCCTCCCCTGGCCGCCGCCGCCCGGCGTCCGGAGAAGGGGAGGCCCGGTTCTCCGACCCCCGCGAGCGCCCGCCCGCCCCTGGGCACCTGGGGCCGATCCGCCGCCTGCGAGTCCGCCGGGCGAGCGCGCGAGGGAGGCGGCGCGGGGCAGGGCGCTAGCTGCCGCCGCCTCCGCCCCCGCCGCCCGCTGCCCCCGCCGTGGGGCTGCCGCGTCCCCTGCCCATGCCCGGCGCCGCCTCCCCGCGCCCGTGCCAGCCGCGGCCCCCGCGGCACGCGCCGCCCCTCTGCCCCCCACCCCGGCCGGCCTGCGCGGGCGGCTCGCGCGGGTGGCCGCCGGAAGCCCCGCCCCGCCCCGGGTCCCCAGGCCGGGCCCCGGGCGGGACACACCCCCCTGGCGGCGGTAGCCGATTGGCTGCCCGCGGGGTCGGAGGCGGGGCCGCGGCCTCGGGGGCTCCCACCTGGTGCCCGGCTGCGGCTGCGGCTGCACCCGTGGGGAAACTGAGGCCGGAGAGGCGGAGGGACTGCGGAGGTCTCCGGGCGGGCGGGCAGAGAGCCACGGTGGGACAGCGCGTGCAGCTGGGCGTCGGCGGGGGTCCAGGCGGGGGTCCAGGGGCTGCAGTCCCGGCGGGGGTGGGCGCGAGGCCGCCGGACCCTGGACGTTCCCGCCCGGCGCCCAGGCCCCGCTGGCGAGGCCCCTCCTCCCTCGGGAGCCCTGCTCCGCTGGCCTCGGGCGAGCGGGTCTGGACCCCAGCCGCGGTGCGAGCGCCGTCGAGTCGCGGGGTGCTCAGGGTGGGGGGCGGTCGGGGCAGAACCGGTGCCAAGGACCCCAGCATACAAAAGAAGGCGAAAGAGAACGCGAGCCGAGGGGACGCGTCAACAGGTGGTGGAGGCGCCCGGGCGGGCGCCGCGGGCAGGGATCCAGGGTGAAGGGCAGCGGGGACAGCGTGGGCACCGGCTGCCAACTCCGACCACCCGCTGCACACCCACACCCCCACCCCGGCTGCCAGACAGCCGTGACCCCTCCCGCCGGGCGTCAGGGGCGAGGGGCTGACTTTGTGCCCGGCGAGGCTCTGGGCCTTTGCCAGCGCAGGGGGAGGTCGCGGCGCGGCAACCAATGACAAGGAGCAGGGGAGAGAACTGCAGAGCTGCTCTGTTTGCGCGGCAGCGCACGGAATGCACAAAGCCCCCGGTGCCAGCGCATCGGGACACCCCTCCCTTGGGAACGAAATGTGTGCTATGCCAGCTTTCCTCCCTGCCCTCCCGCTGCTCCCGCCACTGTTCTATTTGTAGCGGCGAGCCGCCCGGGGAACCTGCTCGGGTCCGGATACCCAGCTGCAAACGAATCCCTGTATTATGCGGAGACTGGAGCCCAGGCCCTACCTGGCCCTTAAGTCGCAGGCACCTGGAGCTCACCCTTGGGGTTCGGCTCCTACCTGTGGTGAACTTCGCCCTTCCCTGCAGACACCCACATCACCTTTCCGCTCGCACACCGGCAAGCCCAACTTTTATTACACATACTAGCAACAACCAGTATTTGTATTATGTTCCAGTTTTCAAGGTGATCCCCGCACATTAAATCCTGACTATGGCACAGGCTGGGCAGGCTGAATGGTTTGTCTTACTCATGCTCCTAGGAGCCACGTGCCGTGCTGGGTGTCGTGGATATAGCAAAGAAGGAAATACAGAGCTGACGTCCTCATGAGGACATTCAGGTTCAAAGATGTCATCTGACATCTGACATCTCCAGATCCCGGGCTGTGAAGGACCCAGAGTCCAAATGCAGGGACATTGGCTTCTTTTCCCGGTTACGCTGTGACAGTCTGCCATAAACTCAGGTCAGCCAGGCAGTTGGAAAGACCTGGTAAAAAATTGTTTCGAATGAGGACAAAGGGAGCTGTTAGGGTTCAACAGAGTAGTGTAGGCACCTAGCAGACATTAGAGCAATTATATTCTTGGATTTTGGGGGCTCTCAAGGTTTTAGGGAGAGAAAATTTGTTTTTCATGCATGTGTCCAAAGTTGTCCCTTTTGAGCAAATGCTTTCGGCCACCCATACCTTCCCTCCCCCATCCAGGTAGAGAGAAGAATGACCAGATCGCCTGGAAACATTCATGAGACAGCTCCAAGCATGCTGCCCTCGGGGTGGGGGGGGGGGCATGGGTCCCTATTTGCTGTGAAGAACCTGTCACACACCCTGCACAGGAGAAACTGTCACACAAAGAACACCCCCCCCCCCATGTCCTGGAAGTCTCTCCCTTCCTCTCTCCTTACCTGCAGTGTGGATGGAACATGGGCAGTGCCAAAGAACAGAGACAGCCTCCTGTGCACGGCTGAGCAGGATCTGTAAGATTGGGGACAAATTCATGCTCTTGACAATGTGTCTGACACCCTGGGTCCCCCTGGAGCCTTAATAAATGCTAGGAGGCTTTGGGGGTACATGTGTCTCAGTTCATAGCTTCCAGCTGTTTGGGGCTGATGCTGTTTCTGCATTTCTAATCACATTTTCTAATCTGTTAGAAATGATGTTTGGAGACATATTATTATGGTGCTCCCATTACGATCGGGAGACGGAGGCACAGAGAGATTGCTTCCCGGACCAGGTCACGGAGGCCAGTTGCAGAACCCGGGCTAGGTGGAGGGTCTGTGGCACCCACACTTTGAGCAGGTCCTGGATCCACCCACCCACGCAGTCTCCCTGGGGCTGCTGAGGCTGTGCCCTTGGCCTCTGGGAGAGAATCAGGACTTTCAGAGAGGAGGTGGGGAGCCAGAGGGGGCTCCAGCCACTAAATACCAGACTGTGGGGTACACAGTGAACTTGTAAGAAGGTGATGTTAGCCCGCTGTGTCCAGAGAGAAGGTGAGACCTGACCGCCTCCCTGAGTCCTGGTGGGGGGAGCAGCAGGTCCCACGGGTCTGGGGGGCCAGCCCAGAGTCTGTTTGTCCTACAGCTTAGGTAAGCCCTCTTCCAGGAGCCAACACCTCTACGGGTCACTTGTTTGCCCTTTGCTGATCTGCAAAGCCTCTGATGAGATGGATTTTGTGCTCCCAGAGTGTGATCAGGCAGGGCAGTGGCCTCTGGTCTCGTGGAAGCCTGCCCTTGGGTCAGGTGGTGGAAATCGATGGGGGCAGGGAGCACAGGCTGAGAAACAGAGAGTTGGCTGTTGGCAAGGACAGAGCTGCCCCATGGCCTACGGCTGGCCCTCGGGGCCGACGAAGGGCCTGTGTGTGGCTGCCATCCTAGTAATGACTGCAGAACCTCATGGGTCCAGATAACAAAGTCTTGTCACATTAGGGCAACGAGCTCACAACAGTCCCACAGGGTAGCTGGATTCATCCCCATTGTACAGATGAGGAAACCAAGGACCAGAAATGACATCGTTTGGCTGAGATCTCCAAGAGGGAGCAAGAACCAGGCTGTCAGAGTCCAGATCTGTTCCATCACCCGCCCCGGCCCCAGGGTACCCCCCAGAGGTCTGGTCCAGAAGCCGGTGCTCTCCCGGCCTGCTACCCCATCGGTCTCTGGCAGGCACAGGAACACGGTG
Source organism: Mellivora capensis (assembly GCA_004024625.1). Classification (NCBI taxonomy): domain Eukaryota; kingdom Metazoa; phylum Chordata; class Mammalia; order Carnivora; family Mustelidae; genus Mellivora; species Mellivora capensis. The sequence continues at coordinate 133,846 of PISX010001545.1, read as the reverse complement.
TCGAGGATCAGTCTTGGCCCCAGCACTGCGGAGTGGCAGCAGCACGGCAGGAGCGAGGGGCCATGGTCAAGGGGGAGAGAGTAGAAATGGTGCAAGCCGGGCAGCGGCGGCCTAGTGGGGCGTTGGCTTGATTCCATCAGATTAGCAAAAAATAAGAAACGATGCATGCTGACCGATTGTTATTACTGAAGCAGAGGCGGCGGTGGCGGGTGAAGGTAGGCACTCACATGAGGCCTCCGGGTTCTGGAACCTTCTGCAGGCCCAGCAACGGCTGCTGCTCTTCGATAATTAACCTGTCCCCAGCCTAGGTCGACAGACGGGCCGCCGTGCGTGGGAAGTCCATGACAGCTCACTTGCAGCAAGGCTGCCCCCTTCCCTCCCTTCCCAACAGTGAGCCATCTTCCCCTCTGGGTATGTGCCATTCCAACCCCGTGGGAAGGGGGCGGGGCTTAAGCTTCTCCAGATGGGCGCTGCCTCATGGATGGTCTTTTGTCCCTTTTAGGGCGCCGGCTTGGAGCTTCAGGACTCATGTGACCCAGTAGGTGAGAGCCTGACGGTGAAGCATGGTGCGGAGAGGCATTTGGTCAAAACGGACATTCCGCTCTGCTGAGACAGGGTTCGCAACGCTCTGACCTGGGTAGGGGTCCCAACTGTGAGCTGTACTGCCGTGGGGGGGCAAGGTCGGGGGGAATGCAGACCGAAGACGCAGTGTGTTCACCCACAAATGCGTAGTAGAGATGGGCACACAGGCACACCACTGCCTGTGCCTGGGACACCCCCAGTGTCCCTCATGAAACGAGTAGACAGACCCGGGGATTAGGAATCAAACAGACCTAGAGTCAAGACCTGGCTCTGCCTGTGTTGGACAAAAACGACTTGCCCTCTTGACGGCACGTCCTCATCTAACAAATGGGGCAGGGCTGCTTATCTGCACGGGTCCTGGGGAGAGAATGAGCAGGGCCCCTGTAGGATGTGCACGGACAGGACCTGATAGGTGGGTCGTGGTTGCGATTTGGTGACCAACGGCCTGAAGGCTCTGCCAAGGGTCACCTCCTCCAGGAAGGCTGCTTGGCGTCCATCCCACCGGCAGAGCTGCCCTCCTCCCTGGGTTGCCACCATCTCCCACGTAGTTGAGCACCGTCTTAAAAGGTGCCCCTGCCCCACCTGCCTCACCACTCCGGCGAGCCGGCCTCAGCGGAGGCCCCAAACCACTCGACCGCAGGCAGAGTGCTTACTTGTTGCTCGCTCATGCTCGCTCATGCTCGGGTCTGCCCGGTCTTCTGCCTTTTACAGATGAGTCCTTCCAGCGCATCGAGGCAACACGAATTTGAGCCCAGCCCTAGAGAGGGCTCCTTGGAGCAGGGCCGGGGCCTCCCTCGGCTCTTCATTCCCAGGTGCCCAGCACAGGGCCTGGAACCCACAAGGCTCCATAAATGAGCCCGGGAATGGCCAGAACGTTCTATTGGCACCTCTAGGCCCTGGCTTTCACCGAAATGAGGTCAAGGACTGTGGTCCCCAGTCCCCTGCAGGGACAGGCCATGTGTGCCAAATGTCCCTGGGCTGTAGCGAGATGGGGAAGAGAAGCCAGGACCTAGTGTTTCCTGTCAAGCTTCAACTAGTCAGTTTAAAGAAATACCCCTTTTCTCCCCGAGAGGATGTCCTTGACATTCTTGGGTTATTACTGAAAATGCCTCTTCTTAATAAAAACGTCTTAGATGAAGTGCTGATAACGGTTGGTAGGGATTGGTGTGCTTTGGCTCACTGGCCCCCAGGTCTGTCCCCAAAGCTGTTTAACGACGTGTTGTTGGTTTGGAAAGCCCAAAGTCCAGGACCTCCTGGCCCCCACGAGCTCTGTTTACTGATAAACACACAGCACGTTGCAAAGGCCTCCTGACATGTTTCCAGTCTTTTTGTACCCGGCTAGCTCTCTCCTCCAGGTTTACTTGTGATATTTATTTGCAAGTCAACATTCTGGTTTGTGCTGAGACTTGCAGCATGGAATACACAGTCCTCCATGAGGGCCCGATTTTGATCTTGGGCAAATCGTTGGAGCAGGGTGTGGGCGGCCGCCTGGGGAGCCTGTCCAAGTCACACCCACGTGGGGGCCCAGCTCACTTGCCATCAGGCAACCCAGGGGTGGGGGAGCCCAGCCTGGTGGGGGAGAGTTTCCCTCTGCCTGGGAGCCCGGGGCGCACAGGGGAAGGAATGGGCTGGAGGCAGAGAGGGAGCTGAATTCCACATGTGTGCGAAGGTGGTGGCTGGAACCATTTCTAGAAGGGGATGGTGGCAGGGGGCGGGACACCAGACCAGCAGCCTGGCAGGAGACCTTCTCAGATGGCTGGTGGAAAAGACAGAACCTGGGACTGGGGACTAGAAACCCATCACCTCCTGTCTCCATGTGGAAGCAAGTGTTAGTGCTGAGTGTAATTTTAAAACCCAGAAAAAATTCTCTAGGGATGGCTAGGTAAGTGCCAAAGACTGAGCAGGTGCCTTCGAAACAGGACTCCCGTCTCACCAGCTAGCAACCCTGGCGCTAATGCCCTCCGGGAGAGTGAGGCAGGCTCCACGCTCCTGCAAAGCTGCCAGCAAGTTTCCCCACGCCTCCTTGCTCCTGGGTCCCTGGCGCGTGGCCTTGGGGCCTCCAGCCTCACATGAGGGACAGTCTCCCATTAGAAAGCTGGTACCTTGACTTCTGTCCTCACACGCCCCTCCCGTCAAGGTCAAGGCCCAAAATTTCCAAACTGGCAAAGGGCCTCAGGTCAGAAGCGGCCGCTACCTGCCCCACCCCCTTCGGGCTGCCCAACCACCCCAAGCTTGGCCTGGACGTTCTGGACTCTTGGATACTTGTAGAGGCTTTTATCATCACTTGTAAGGGATTTCTCTCTCTCTCTCTCTCTCTCTCTCTCTCTCTCTCTCTCTCTCCTAGCACTTTATTTATTTATTTATTGTAAAAGATTTATTTATTTATTTATTTATTTATTTGACAGACAGAGATCACAAGCAGGCAGAGAAGCAGGCAGAGAGAGAGGAGGAAGCAGACTCCCCGCTGAGCAGAGAGCCCGATGCGGGACTCGATCCCAGGACCCTGAGATCATGACCTGAGCCCAAGGCAGAGGCTTTAATCCACTGAGCCACCCAGGTGCCCCTAGCACTTTATTTTTAAAAATTTTTATTAACATATAATGTATTATTTTGTAAGGGATTTTTAATTTACTTTATTTATTTTTGGTAAGGGATTTTTTAAATACAAGAGGTTTTACTTATCTCTAGAGAGAGCTGGTCCTAAGGAGCTAGCCCACCTTCAGCGGACGCAGAAGCCTACAATGTCACTTCGCCAGTGGTCATACGGATCCGTTTTCTGGTTCGGATGTTAAGCACGGGGACTTGGCTGTCCCTGATGCTGTGTCTCCCCACCTTGCCTGGCATGGGGGCAGTGGCCCCTTGCTAATCAGGGGGTTTTGAGCACGTCCCTTAAGAGCGGTGTGAGTCCAGAGCAAAGCGCCTCGCTGCCCCTCTCCCCAGGCAGAGGGTCAGGCATCTGATCTCCCTCCCTGCTTGGCCGCCCGGAGAGGATGACCTGCCCTCAGCACCGCTCAGCCTCCAGGAGGCCTGCCGGCAGCGGCTCCTCCCCCCTGCTCCTGGCTGTGGAAACTGAGGTTTGAGGGGCTGAGCCTTGGCCCTGAGACACAAACCCAGGAGCTCTGGCATCCAGTGGCCCAGCTCATGTGTCCTTGCTTTTTCCACTGTGCCCCCCACGCCCCTCCTGGGCGCTGTGACCTTGGACAGCCACGACCGCCCTGCATCCCTTCCCGACTGTAAACTGAGAGGCTGCGCTGGATGATCTCAAATGTTCCCTGCCAGCCGGGGACTCTGAGTTGTGCTTGGGGGTGTGACTGGGACATGCCCCAGGAGCTGCCAGTGCCCACGAGGGAGGCATTTTTTCCTGCCTCGCTGGGGGAAAGCAGACACATGACTCTCTGGGCTGAGCACCCGCGGTGAATTATGATCAGCGGGGCTCGCGCTCTGTGCTTCGGAAATGTGTTTAGGACTGACCTCCAGGCCTATTATCAGCAGAGCTCACGGCCTGGGGGGGTGGGGGGGTGGGGGGAGAACCAGCTCCCTTTCTCTGCTGGAATGTCCCAGGCCAAGGCTAAAAGCCACCCACCTCTGCCTTCTGCGAACAGGGAGTAGAAGGGCGGCTCCCCACCCTGTCCCCACCACATCCCGTGGAGGGGACACTCACCGTGGCCTCCCACCCCCCAACTTGCTTCCAGTGGCTCTCGCAGTCCCTTGCTGCTTTGGTCTAAAAGTGGGCTCTGGCTTTTTGTTGGGATCAGCAAAGGTGACAGACCCTGCCTCAGATAAGAGGTGACTGGAAGGGGCTTTGGCAGACAGAGCAGCAGGCCCCAGGGACTGCCTGCCTCACATGTCCTCGCTCATGCACCGCGCTGTTAGGGAACCAGGCCCCTCGCTGTTAGGGAACCAGACCTGGGCCTCCTTGCCTCGTTGCTTCTGACCCCTTTGGAAGGGAACCTGAGAGGTCAGCATTGGCAGGGCAGGGAGGGATGGCTCTTGGCAGGACCTGAGGTTCAGCTGGAACTTTCTGGATTGGGGGAAAAGGCAGGACCCCATGGGATCTTCACTGGGCCACAGGCACAGGCCCTGAAAGGAAGACTCAGACAGCTGTGTGGGTGACACAGGGCTCACCGTGAGAGGCTCTCTGTGCCCATCCCCTTTTTGTTCAGGGCAGCAAAGTTGTGCTGAAAGTCAGAGCTCTGGTCCCAGCTCTGAGGGTGGGGGGAATCGGCTGGCCCCCTCAGCCTCCAGCTCCTTGGTATCCTTGTGGGAGGCACTGAAGCTGCCCCAGAGGGTCATTGCAAGAGTCAGAGGTCATGAAGATCTCCACAGCCCACTGACTGCTCCCCCACCCGCCGGCACAGTCCTTTCACATGGGCCCTCCAGTCTTACTTCCTATATCCACCAGCCGCCAGGCTCTGTCCCACCCTCTCGCCACCCCTCTGGGGTCGGCCACGGTCACACCCCCACCTCTCTCTCTGGCCTCTCCACTTGCAATCTGATGTGTCACACTAGCTTTCCCTTGCGTGGGGTACCACCTCTTCCGGGAAGTCCTCCCTGATCTCCTCTGTCCGGGCACTGTTCCTCTCTTCTGGACCCTATCAGCCCCAGAACCTCTGCTGATCTTCCCGGGTCATACAGGTCTGTTCACTAGTCCATCTCCACCAGACTGGCAGCTTCCTGGGAATTAGGATCTTATCTGAGGTTATTAACACAAATAACAACAGAAAAGATAGTATAAAAAAATCACCCTTTTATTGTACATTATCTCCTCCATGTTGGGATTTAACGACGCCTGGCTATTTTGTGCGTAAAGCTCTCTAGTGATTGCATTATTCATACCGCAGTATTATAACGCAATCCATCACCTACGTGCTGTACAATTTTGCTTGTTTTTACTCAGACGCCTGTGCTACTTACTATGTTTGAATACATTTTAACTTAGTTTTTACATTGTAATTTTTGTTGTGGTGGTGGTAAAATAAACATAACATTTCCGGTTTCTAAGGTTTGGTTCGCTGTGAGACCATTACCATGATCTGTCTCCTTTGTTCTCTCCCAGCTGAAACTCTGCACCCTCTGAGCACTCACCCCCACCTCCCCTTCAGGATTTTCAGTTGCTATAAAAGAGATTTGGGAACATTTGGTGGAATCAGAATGAGATTGCTTAGGGTCCCATTGGCGTTAGCTTCCTGGTGTGGATCCTTGAGGGGGGTTGTGTGGAATGGCCATTCTCAAAGATGTTGGCTTTGGGACTCCTTTCTACTGTCTCTCTTTTTTTTTTTTTTTAGATTTTATTTATTTATTTGACAGACAGAGATCACAAGTAGGCAGAGAGGCAGACAGAGAGAGAGGAGGAAGCAGGATCCCCACTGAGCAGAGAGCCCGAAGCGGGGCTTGATCCCAGGACCCTGAGATCATGACCTGAGCCGAAGGCAGAGGCTTAACCCACTGAGCCCCCCCAGGCGCCCCCTCCTTTCTACTCTTAAAAGCTACAGACAACCCCAAAGCCTTTTGCTCCTGTGGACTATACTTGTTGGTATTACCAGTATTAGAATTAAAATTGAAAAAGAAACTTTAAATATTTATGAATTCATATAAAAATAAGAAGTCCTGCCTATGGGAGTTTTATACAACAGTTTGATTATATTTTTCAAAGCCCCCTCCAATGTCTTAAAACATTCTTGCCAGGCTCTCTAACGTCTGGTTTAATGGCAGGTGGCCGGCTCTCCGTCTGCTTCTAGCCTCCCGCAGGGCGGCGGGGAGAGAGCGCGTTTCCTGGTGGGTTCAGGTAAGCACGGGTGTTCTTTGACATGGCACCAGAATTCAGCCAATGAGTGTTTTGTTTTCTTTTCTTTGCTTGCTTGCTGGCTTTCTTTCTTTCTTTCTCTCGTGTAACTGCTTTAGGGCAGTATATTCCCATGCCATAAAATCCATGCTCTTAAAGACCTCCGGCAGCATCAGTGATGGCCTTGGGAGAGAAAGCTCATTCCCCTTGACTGCCCAGCATGGCTGTGCTCATTTTGCACCCACAGAGATGCGGTACAAAGCCTCTGGGGAAACAGAGGAGATGCTGGAGGTCAAGGACCCAGTAATTGTAGGAGTATCCTGTGGCCGCTGTAACAAATGACCACCCTTAGTGGCTAAACACAACCCAGACCTCCCGTCTCGGAGCTGAGGTCGGGGTCTGATGTGGGTTGGCAGGGCTGAGCCCCCTCTGGAGGCTCCAGGGGAGAATCTGCGTCGTGGTCTTTTCCAGCTTCTAGAAGCCACCTGCATTCCTGGGCTTGCGACCCCTTTTGTCACCTTCCAAGCCAGCAGCTTGGCACAACCCGGTCTCTGACTCTGCCCCCACCTCACGATGACCCTTGTGACAACCTTGGATGCTGTGAGGAAATCCACCATCTTCTCCCCGTCTAGAGAGTGAGAGCGAGCATGAGAGGGGAGAAGGGCAGAGGGAGAAGCGGACTCCCCAAGGAGCTGGGAGCCCGATGCGGGACGAGATCCTGGAAGTCCGGGATCATGACCTGAGCCGAAGGCAGCCGCTCAACCAACTGAGCCACCCAGGCGCCCGTCCCCATCTCAAGATTTTTAACTTAAATCTCATCCGCCGCATTCCTTTTGCCACACAAGGCAACTTCTTCACGTTCTGGGTATCAGGACGTGGACATCTTGGGTGGGGGGCTTGTTTCATGTCATCACAGTGGTCAAGATCATGGCCACGGGAGCAGACGGCCTCTGCCATTTGTGGGGCCATGGGCCAATCATGTCACCTTTCCATGCCTCAGTCTCCCCATCTGTAAAGAGGGGATAATGATAGGGCTGCCTCATCAGGCCGTTGGAAGGATAAGTAAGGTGATGTCTGTCAGTTCCTCGGGGTGGGGCCGGACGCTTAAGAAGGGCTGGGGGAGGCTTGCCTCTGTGAGGTCCTCACGATTCCCAGGGGTCAGGCTAGTCCTGGCCACGGGGCTGGGGGCAGGGCCTTCACAGACGGAGCAACCCCATCCTGACAAGTCACCAGGCGGCCACACACCACCCTGCCTGGGGCTGTTCTGCTGTGATGCCTAATGGTCACTATGCCGCCCTGGGGGGAGGAGAGAGGACCAGTCTGTACCACAGAGCCCATGCGCCCAACTTCCCAGAGGGACCTCTCGGGACCTGCCCAGGCTCCTGTGGGAGACACCGCAGTCCCAGGCCCCAGGGTCAACCACCCCATTATGTAGGTGAGGACACGGAGGCCCAGAGGGGGACCTGCCAGCTAGAAGGCCTCGCTGCTGCCAGGCCCCTGTCTCCTGGCTCACGGCTGTTTCCATGATACCTTCTGGCCAATGCCAGGTGATGTGGGTCATGGCAATGTTTCTGGAGCCTCCCGTGTGCCTGAGGAGGGTGTCAGCAGGCAGGACACCCTCCACCCGTCCATCAGCCCTTCCCTCTGTTGCACACGCAGAGGGTGCCCGGGGTGCCCTGGCGGTGGGGGATGGGAGGGCAGGCAGGTGGGGCACACCCACCGTGCTATCCCAGGCCTTTGCCTTGGATTTCACCAGTTTACAGGAAAGAGACTTGCGTTTCCTTCAGTTGTCATGTCCTCCATGTCCCGGGAAGTCAGAGGCGCTGAAGGTGCCCTTGCTGGATCCTGAGTCCTCCACTGGTCGGCCGGAGAGACAGAGTCACAACTTCCCCCCACTGCTGCCTCAAAGCTTCCATTTGTCTCTGCTAACATAGAATGGAAGGGGTATTTCTTTCTTTTTAATTTTTTTTAAAGATTTTATTTGTTTATTTGAGAGAGTGTGTGCACAGAAGGACAATGAGAGGAAAAGCCAACTTTCTGCAGAGCAGGGAGCCCAACATGGGACTTGATCCCAGGACCCCGGGATCACGACCTGAGCCAAAGGCAGACGCTCAGGCAACTGAGCCCCCCATGCGCCCCCGAGGTATTAATTTCAAAACAGTAAAAAGAACATTGGCCTCAGCTGGCCTCGTGACCTTGAGCAGATCCCTTCCTGGCTGCTGGGCTGGGCACCGTGAGCCCCCCGCTGCAGGAAGGAGATGACCTTGGAAGCCAGGCCCTGCACCTGAATGAGCTCGGCCTGCTGGGAACCCCCCCAGCACTCTGGCTCTCTGGAAGGGCTACGAGGCTCAGCAGGGCCAGGCCGCCGGGGGAGCAGGGAGCGGAGGCTCGGGGCTCCCCCTGCCACGGGGGCCTGTGTGTACACATGTATGTGCGTGTGTATGTGTGCATGCTTGTGACTGTGCACATATGTGTGCATGTGTGGGCCAGCCGGGTGACTATGTATGGTGCACGTCTGAGTGCACACGTGCATGTATGGGAGTGTACATGTGCATCAGTGTGCACGCAAGCCGCTGTGCATGAGCATACACATACGTGTACGCATGTGTGTGTGCCTCTGCCCGTGCTCGTGCGTGGTGTGCATTCACGTCTGCGTGGGTGCGACAGTGCATGTTCACGTCTCTGTGTGTGCACAAATGTGAGTTTTTCATGTCCTCCCTTGGGCAACGCTGTGCAAAGCCGAGGTAGGGGGGGATGGGGAGGCAAGTTCAGGCCTGGGGAGAGCTGCTGGCTTGGCCTGCTCCTGCCCTCCGCTCAGCCACGGTCAGCTCAGATCAGAAGACCTTGGGTGGCAGGCCAAGGTCAGCGAGGCAGAATGCTTCCCAGGACAAGGCTTCCGGCACCTTTGGCCATCTCTCTGTTGCTTATTTCCCAACTTTTCCCACTTGAGGGCATCTTGCCTGTGTTTCTTGGTTTCTAGCCCATTCTGAGAGCCTGCTGCCATGCTGTCCTTGGGGGAGCTCCATCTTCCAGCTGCACAGGCAAGTGTCCCCAACCCAGCGAGGGTGCCTGCTCCGGGCCAGCCTCTGGGGGATGCCCTCCCCTGGTGACCTGCCTCTGCACCCCCGCGGCCATGGAGCTCGGCGCAGCATCCTTCCCCTACCCCCTGGCTCTGGGGGGGGGAGGCTCCTTTTTAAGGCTCCCCTGTAACGCGACCAGAACAGCCATGAGTTTCTTGATCGTTTGCTTCGCTGGAAACAAAGCCAGAATTGTCCGTGCTTGTGGGAAAGGGCAGCAGTTTGAGTAGCACAAAGAATTTATTTTTTCCTTCCCTGATCTGAGCCCTATCACCAGGGCCGTGGCTGCTGGGGATCCGGAAGCTCCTTCTGGAAGAAGACTGGGGCAGGTGGTGTGGGTGGCCTGCTGGCCAGCCTGGTCACGGCTCCCTGTTGTCCCCAGTGTGCCTCTGTCCTGTGATGCCGACACATGCGTGTCTGGGACACCCTTGGCTTCTCTTTCCTCACTCCAGACACTGGCCTCTTCAGACTTCCCTTTCCAGGCTCCTCGCTGGGTCCTGGGGCCTCCGCTCTGGCCTTCAACACTGGCCCCGTTGCTTCCAGATGAATGTGGCCGTCTTCTCCATCTTGGAGGAGATGCAGGCTCGTGCCCTGATTGCAACAATTTGGGAATTCTCCCAGCTTTCTCGGGGACGAGGTCATCCAGAAAATATGTCTGCCGTTTGACTCTCCAGGAGGCTGTGGGCGGTGGGAGCCTCCTCATCCCTCCTGTGCCCTTGGAACACTCTGCCCGCTGTTCCCGCCGTGTTCCCTCGAGCCGTTTGTAAGCACACAGCCTTGAGGGGCGCCTGGGGGGCTCAGTCCGTTAAGCATCTACCTCCCACCAGGTCATGATCCCGGCATCCTGGGATCAAGTCCTGCCTGGGGCTCCTTGCTCGGCAGAGAGTCTGCCCCTCCCCTCCCGTCCCCTGCTTGGGCTCACTCTCTCTGACACATAAATAAATAAAACCTTGCAGAAAAAAAAGACACAGCCTTGAGAGAATAAGGTGTTGCTGAGACCTGGGCCGTGCATACGACTGCACCGAGCTAGAGCTTCCACATACACTATGCCGGCTTTGGCAAGCAGGTGCCCAGACCGACCTACCTCACCGCTGCCCCAGACAGGGCTTGCGGTTAAGTTCCTTTGCTTTTTAAGACCTGTCACCTACAAAACAAAAAAACAAAAACAAAAACAAGCAAACAAACCAAGCAGGCAGCTGAGCGGCGGGACCCCGGGGATGGGCTGGAGCCCGCCCCCTGGTCCTCAAAGCCCCGTGAGACCTGGGACCCAGAGGCCAGGCTGTCCTGCCGGGCAGCTGCCCACCGGAAGAGGCCGAGCTGGACTCGCTGCTTCCTCTCTGCTACATGGGGGTTCAGGGGACCTCAGCATGCTGGCCGGCTGCCCCTCCACCTCCCGCCCACCTTGGAGAGCCTAGGGTGTCCTTGGGTTCATGTCACCTCCTAGCCGTTCTGCACCCCGGACCTCAGTCCCGCAGCTAACACGGCCTGGGGCTCCCCCAGAGCGGTCAAATACCACAACCTCACGCTGGCCCAGACCTGAATGCTGTGGCCTCCTGCCGGGGAGAGGGCTCAGCAAGGGAGAAGAGCCCTGGTTTCCAGCCCTGGCTGGCCCTGACCTTGACCTGGCCTTTGGACTCCTGTGGCCATGTCACACGGACACTGAGTGGGGCTCTCGGCCCAGTGGCTCCAAGGAGGGCTGTTCCTGTAACAGTCTGCCCAAATCCCCTCCCCACCCTGCTGCTTCCCTGACCCTGAATGTCTCCAGGCCCCCGCCAGTGGGGCCCTGGCCTGTAGCCAGCCCCCGGGGAAAACGGCTCTACCACGAGGCCCGGTCAGTGGGGTGTGCCCCCAGGGCTATGTGAAGCCCAGCTCCATTGGACAACCTCCTGGACCTCCCACCTCCCCAGGTGCCCAGGACCCCACCAGCTGGGGTCAGAGAGGCGGCTGCCGCTCACAGCCCCAGCCGGCACGGACCAGGCACACGGACAGAGTCAACTATGAGAGGACATCCCACGTTGGGTCTGGTTGGACGTCAACAGACAAAGGGGTGGAGAACACTGGGTCCCCGCTGGCACGCAGCCTCACAGGTGATCTGAACCTGGACGCCAGAGCCGAGGGTGTGCAAAGCTCGCAGTCCTGGGGCGGGGGGGCTGCAGACCTCGAGGCAGCCCAGGGGTCTGGACCCTGCTGCTGGGCCTGAGGGCTCGGGTGCCGGACACACACAGCCCAGATGCCAACACCTCCCGCTCCCCGACTCAGGCACCTGGACTTACCTTCCGGCCTGTGTCGGGCTGAGTGTGGCTGTGAGAGCAGGATCCAGAAGCCGGACGAAGATGCTTCTGGCAGGGGCCCTATCCTGGCCACCCCGGCCACTGTGGCCACTCACACTACCTCCTGAATTTGGGACCTGGCTCCAGCCCCGGCCCCCAGAACCACACTCATGCTGGACAACCCCATCTAGAAACATCGATGCCCCCAAACCATGTATGCCTTCTTCTCTTCATCTGCTTTTCCCTGAATGTAGGGCCTTCTTTGCAAGGCTCACTGGGGTCACTTAGCACCACAGTCCCTGAAACAGGCCTGGGGGCTGCAGGGAGAGCTCAGGAGATGTCCTGTGATGATAGGTGTGGTTCTGGAGTAGTTTTTCCCATTTGACCTGGCACAACTTCTGTGCCTGGCAGGTGTCTATCTGGTCTTCATGAGGTCTCCCTCCATGAGGGGGCCTCAGCCTACCTCCTCCCCTCCCTGCCTGGAGTTCTTTCCCTCCCTCCATGATCTACACTGACCGCAAAGCTCTCTCACTGAAGCCAAACTCCCCAAGGGCTCCCCTGCCTCAGCCAGCCACCTCCCTCCACCTAAGGTCCCAATGGGCCTGCCCCAGGACCTTTGCACCTTTCCCCCTGCTGATCCCTCTGCCTGAAGTACCCTCCTGCCCCTGCTGCCTGGGGAACGCAATACCAGAGGCTCTCATCCTCCAAGATGCTTCTCTGCACCCCTGCCCTGCCCCCTCCTGGTAAAACTTTCGTCCCCGAAGCCCACCAGCCCCGTCAGGAACAGGATGCTGCGGGCGGCTGCTCTCCAGGCTGGTTGTTCAGGGTGTGGGTCGGGAGAGCAGCTCCTTCAGAGCCAAGTCTACCCCCAGCATTCATGCCCTATGAAATTGGACCCCAGAGAGCAGTGGGAAAGAGAACAAGGCCAGAGGGCCCCACAGCACCAGCCCTGGGGCCGGGATTGGGGAGTGTGGGGGCAGCTGTTGGATTCTGGCCAGGGCTGCAAGGGCTCCCTCTAGGGGCCAGGACCTGCCTGGTGAAGCCCTCACCCTGACCCCCACCCCTGCTGGCCACAGCCGTCAAACCGTCCCATCCAATGCAGAATCCACAAGGCCGCCAGCATGAACTTCCAACACACACACCTGATCTTGTCATGAACCTGCTAAAACCTGATCGTTCCCCCCAGCCCTCCAGGACCTAGGGGCCTTCATGGCCGCCCACTCACCTCCCACCTCCAGACCCTGTGCCTGCCGGGGCCTCCCTCACCTGTGGACACCACGCACTGCAAGCCCTGCCCCTTGTCATATCTCAGCTCCTATCACATCACTTCCTCCAGGAAGCCTTCCCTTCTGCCTCGCCCCCCCCCCCCCCCCCCCCCCCCCCCCCCCCCCCCCCCCCCCCCCCCCCCCCCCCCCCCCCCCCCCCCCCCCCCCCCCCCCCCCCCCCCCCCCCCCCCGCTGGTGAGGGCCCATCCCCCACGGCCCTTGCGTGCTCTGTGCAGCTGCCATCACCCCAGAATGTCGTGTCTCCCGGTTCAGGCCAGACAGGCAAACCCTCGAGCTCTGGGGGTTGGGGTGCCATGCAGGGGCCCGCGGGCCCGCGGGCAGGAAGTGCTGGCCTCAAGTCCCTGACCCGGGGTCTTCCTGGTCAGTGTGGGCTCAGAGACGGCATCTCCCTGGGCTCCGGGCTCCTCAGCCGTGAAATGAGGCGCCGTCTCCCCGCCCGGGGTCAGCAGATGCTTCACCCCCAGCCCTGCTGCTCACCGGCGTGTGGCCTTGGGCTGACCTTGCCTGGACTCTGTCTCCCAGGCCTGCAGACACCCAGAGCCTGGGACTCAGTGGGGAGGGGTGAGTCGGGGTGGGTCAGGAGCCAGCAGACAGGCCTCTGGCCCTTGCCTGAACGGCTGCCCCAGGAAGCCAGTCCCCCGAGTTGACCGCCCCTTGGAGGCCCTACTGTGGGGCCAGGTCCCATGTCTGTTCCCAGCCTGGGTCTGAGCCTAACAGCCCCGCTCTTACGCTGTTAGCAGCTGTGGCTACTCAGTACCGCTGAGAACAGCCAGCCTCTGGGGAGAGTCAGGCAAGGTGATGGGGCCCGCTCTGGCCGAGGCATCCTGCCTGCTCCCATCACCCCCAGCAGGCCTCCCTGCGAGCCCAGGGGACAGGGGCCTGGCCGGGAGCCCGGTCTCTCCCTTGCCCATGAGGTGGAGGGGCAGCTCTCACTCACCCCGGGGCTGCCACTGAGGAAACTGGAAGGCACTGGGAGGGTCACTGCCGCCAGCTCACAGCCTTTTGGGCCTGTGGCAGCATGGAGAGCCGTGGGTGGGCACAGGCGGGCCCTCTTCCGGGTGCTCAGCTTCCCAAGCCCTGCTTTGGGCCTGCCCCAGGCCTGGGCTTGGGGAACTGCCCAGAGACAGCTGTGCCACAGCTGGAAGTAAAGGCTTGGGTGGGTGGGGGCAGGGCACAGCGACCACTAGCTCAGCCTGAGGGGGAGGGCTATATGGGGACAGGAGGGACTGGTGGGCCAGCTGGCCCGGGCTCTCCTGGCAGGGAATGTGGGCCAAAGGCAGGAAGCCTGAAGGGGTCTGGTGTCACCAGAGGGCACGAAATGGAATGCTGACACAGGCAGGGGACCTGTCACAGGGAAGCAGTGACTGGTCAGCCAAGCTGAGGGCCATGGTGGACATGGAGAGAATGACCCAGCTTTCTCCTTGGAAAGTCTCCTGCAGCCCCAGCCAGGGGAGAGGCTGGAGCCCAGGAGAAGGGGGAGGGCTGCTGGGACACTCGAGTGGGGGTGCTCTTCAAGGGGTCTGGGGGCCGGAGTGGGGGAGGGCAGGGCAGGGAAGGGGGCAGCACTGGGGGCCACCTGGTTGTGTCACTCCCTGGGGTCTTCCAGGGTCAGAGCAGCGCTGGTCCCCGTGCAGGCACCCAGCCTGAAGGAGCTGTGTCGCATGCCCAGAGTGGCCTCAAGTCTGGGGCCTGGGACCCCATACGGTCCACCCTGGCTGGGGATGTCACTTTCGGTCACCTTGGCACCGTCCTTGGCCTCCGCGTCCTCATTTGTCCAGTGGTGCTGTCCAGCCTGTGGGGGCCACACGGGGTGCCCAGGGCCCGGTATGAGGGGCAGGAGGAAGAGGAGGGGCGGAAAGTCCCACGGCAGTGCCGGGGAGGTCTCCTGGCAGAGGCAGCTGGGGCTGGGGAATGAAGGGGAAGCAGGCCAGAGGACTAGGGGCGCCAGCAAGACCAGGGGCCGGGAGGAGTGGCATGAGCTCCTGGAGGACCTCACTTCTTGCTCACGATGGAGGGGCCCCAACCTCTTCAGCAGCAGCAGAACCCAGAGCTCCTGCCCACCACTGTGGCCTCCTCTGGGGCTGGGCCTCTCTTCCTCCCCATGACGAACTCCTATTCATCCTGCAAAGCCCAACAAAAATGGCATCTCATATGTCTGCCCATCTGATAGATGCTCTGAGTACCAGCTTGGTGCTGGACCCGGGGCCCAGCCTGGGAGCACCCCCTTTCCTGCCTGGGTCTCATGTTGTTGCCATGGTGATTATCGTCCACACTTGTGGGTCTCATGAGCTGAAAAGGGCTTTTCTGTGTCTCACTGTGTGGCTCTCAGTATGGTGACAGTGAGATGTTGAGTTTGAAGGTGGGGGAGCCAGGGGCATGGGAGAAGCTTCAGAGCAGGGAGAGAAGCCCTGGACCAGGCTCTGGGCAGCCTGTAGCCTTACCCCCGAGGCGGCAGCCCCAGGCATTCCGAATCTATGAGACACAGGCCTACCTCCTCCTGCCCGGGAGGCTGGCGAGGACGTCACACTTCACTTGGGCCCCTGCCATGTGACCCTTGCCAGGGTCGGGGGCTCAGAGCAGACAGCGTGGAGGACATCACGCTCCGAGCTCACACAGAGAACGGGGCCTCGCGGCAGATGGAGGCCAGGGCAGCCGTGAGCCCCTTGGCTCAGAGGTATGCGGGCTGCTGCCCCTGTGCCTCTGCCTTGAGCCCATCTGAGAGCCAATGGTGAACGTTTGCTGGCTCCTCTGGGGCTCGGCCCACTTGCTGCCCACCCTGGCCTCCCCTCACTCCAAGGGCACTCCATATGGAATGTTAAGTGGTTGTACCATGATGCTCCTGGGTGCCTGGAGTGGGCCCTGAGGAAACATGTCCATCCATGGTAGGTTTCTTGCCTGGTACAGGAGGGGCCTGGGCGGTGGGGCAGGGACCCCAGTCATACCTGGGTGTCTCGGGCCTGCGGCCTGCGGTCCCAGCTCAGTCCCCTTTGGCCGAGTCCTAGGACTGCCCATGCATTTACTTTCGGTCTGCAAAATGAGGCCAATGTTAAACACAGGGAGAAGCCTCCCCCGTGGCTGCTGGGGGTTCTCCCAGGGTCCCCGTGGACCTGCAGGTGGGAGGAGGGCAGGAGGATGGTCAGCACTCACGCCTTCTCTCTGCCTTTCCAGAGACCACTGCCGGTCCCACACTAGCCCAGCCCTGAGGGGTGCAGCTCCCCTTCCAAACATCCGGCCAACATAGACGCAGGCCCAGCTTCCAGGTGCCCCAGAGAACTGACCAGCAACACAAGGTGGCCACAGGGGGCCTGCCCACAGGGAGCCCATTTCCGGTCCTTGGGAGCCGCAGCTGAAGCTGCCTACCAGGAGTCCACCGAGTCTTCTGGGGGCTCTCCTCCCTCCCACAATCCCCTCAGGGAGCACACACAGCTGGCACACCCAGCCAGTGGAGCTGGCTGAGAATTTGCCTCCAGCCGGCCCATCAGAGAGAAAGAGAGTTTTGCACAGAGTAGGGTCGGGGAGTGGGATGGAGGTGTGGACTTCTCTGCCTTGTCAGTGGTAGCCTGCCTGTAAGGGCAGGCACAGAGGAGAAAGCGGGCAGCAGAAATGGTGGAGGCAGAGTCCTCTTGATCCAGCCATGCCTGATGCTGGTGTAGCTCCTGGAGTTTTGGTGGTCTAAGGCTATAAAATCCCCTGGGCCTGACCTGGTTTGGCTTGGGTTTCTGTCACCTGCAACAACATCTTCCTGATTAATTCTGAGACTGACTCTAGGAATGACCTGCACTTTGGAGCATCAGTGGTCCCCGGTGCCCAAAGAGGGTCCCTCACCCTTCCACCACATCAGTGTACCACATAGCAACCCCCCAGCAACCCCACAAATGGCACATATAATCACACTCTGTGAGGGCGGGGCTCCTCATTCCTTTTCTTACTCTGTAGCTTGTAGACTCCTACTCATGCTACAAAACCCAACTCAGGGCTTACCCGTCCCAGGAAGCAATCTGTGAACTCTTCTCCACCCCACCCCTGCTGTTTCTCTTGTGCCTCCAAAGCCCCAGGCAGCCTCTCCCTTAACCCTACTGTGTAGCCATTGCCCATTCCGGGTCTGTCTCCCAGCAGAAGGATCTTTTGGAAGGCAGGACCCCCAAGGTGACGCCTCACGGTGATGAACGTCCTGTTCTGGCAAGTCTGCCGTCGAGGCTGCCCTGGGCCATGAACTGACGGCCTCTACTCCCAGCCATCCATGGAGCCCCGTGCCAGCAGTTAGAAATGTCTGGGTATAAGTGTGCGGCTGAGAGGAAAGATTACTTCCAGGAAGGCTCCCCAGAGGTGGAAAGGCTGGACCCTGGCCTCCGGAGCAGCTGGTGGAGGCAAAGCCAGGCCTGCCCATGTTTGTGCAAGCACGTCTGGGGCCCCGGCAAGATGTGCGTCTGCCAGGCTGTGGGACCTTGGGCAGGTTTCTTATTGTTAAGATGGGGGGCGGGGGAGGAACACCCACAAGAGGGTCAGATGACTTGGGCAGTGTCGGGCGTGTGTGAACAGAAGCTGGGGTGGGGGTGGTGGAGGCAATGGAAGGGCTCCGGTGAGGCTGATGGGGAAAGGAGGCAGCTGGAGGGACGTCCTCGGCGGAGGCGCTAACAGAGGCTGGGCGCCACGCCGTCCGAGCGGGGAGGCCTCCTGTGGCTGGAGGGAGAGACTCACCCCTGCTGAGCTCCCAGGAGCCAGGGATCCAGCCGAGGCTGCGAACCAGGAAGGGGAGGACTAGGAGACGTGTGGCCCCTCCAGGCCCTACAGCGGTTCCCTCTGGGAGGTGGGCCCTGTGCTGGGCAGGAGAGCGGTCTGGCCTTGGCCTTGGCCTCCCCAGGACCTCCTCGCCCTGGCCCAGTGAGGCCGCATAGCCCGTGGCCTTCCAGGCGAGGCCGCCTGTCTAAGCACCACCTTGGCTGTCAGGGTCTCCCAGAACAGCGGAGCCCACAAGGCTCCGCCCGACTCCCATTCTGCTAATCCCCACACCCACCAGGCGGCCTCAAGGCCAGCCCAGCCGCCGGCCCCGCCCCTGCCAATGAGGCAGTCTCACCTGTCAGGCTGCCTCCCCCTCACTGGGACATGGGTTAGCCAGGCTGGAAGGGTCTCCATCTCTCCTGCCCACGGGTACCCAGTGCCCATCAGTGGCCACAGGTGGCACTTGCTGACCGCTCACGGCCATTCCCACGCTCCCTGCCCCCTCTGCCACCAGCCTGTCCTTGGGAGTCTAGAACTTTGGGAGGTGGGTCTCCAGGGGGCTGAGAGATACCCCCAGGATCTCCTTGGGACCGGCTTCCCCAAGGCTCTAGGAGGGTGTGACCGGCCAGGGGCGCTGAGCAGTGACTGTGCTGGTGACCACAAGCAGTGTTTACTGCTCACCATGTCCGTGCTGGGCGCAAGGTGTGCAGAGGGGAGAGGGAGACCCCTGTCCCCAGGAGACACTGCTGTGTGACCCTGGGCATGACGCTGACCCTCTCTGGGTGTCAGTGTTCCCGTCCCAGGCATGCAGATGGGAATCTGATTCAGCCACTGTTGTGGGATCCGACGAGACCCTCAATGATGAGTCCTCACCCAGGCCTCTGGCCACCTGGCAAGTGGTGGATAAGGGGGGCTTTTGTCCTGGACCTTCTCCTGCCATCTCGAGGCTGCTGATTGTGACCTCGGGCCACACAGCCGTCTGCGTGGAAGGGGTGGCCAGCCCCACCCTCCCGGGGTTAGCTTCTGGTGTCCAGAGGGGGGAACTGGAGCTCAGAGAGAGGTAATGTGGCCCAAAGCCACGTGGTGGGGGTGGGGAAGCGTCCAGACAGCTGCGGGGTTGGACCTCAGCCTGGGAGTCAGACCCGGCCCCCACGGGGCATGGGACCGGCAACAGCTGGCGGTCCTTCTGTGGATGAACAGTCTCCCCGTGGCTGTCCCACGTCTCCCCGTCCCCTCCCCTGCCAGCCGCTAGGGCCCTGGACCCACCCAGGGGGTGTGGTGAGGGGAGAAGGGCCCTGCCCCCCACAGGGGTGGCGGTGGGGGCTGACGCTGCACCGCCCCACGTCACCCCCTGCCCGGTGCTGGTGAGCCCACAGCCTAGTGGGCCTTGGGGGACTAGTGGGCCTAGCGCGGAACGTGGCGCTCCAGGCCGGAGCCGCGGGGGCCAAACCCCGCCCCACGCGGCCCGCGCGGCCCTTTTCACCGGGCGCCGGGCGCCCCCTGGTGGCCACCCCTGACCTCACGCCTGAGAGCGCCGCAGCCCCCGCGTGTGGAGCTCGCAAGCTCAGAGTGGTCCCTGACCCTTGAACTCAGGCCCCCCTCGTTGTGTGCATGGGGAGACTGAGGCTCACGGAGTCGTCAGGGCCTCTCCTGGTCCCACAGGGAGAGAGAGGCCGGGACTGCTGAGGTCAGACCAGTGTCCGCCTTCTGGGTGTGCTCAGGACCCCTGGCTGGGGGGCGAAAGGCTCGTGGTGGCGTAAGGCGCATGGGGACCCCGGCCCCGCCCTGCAGGGATTCAAGACACAGCTGGGCTCGTGCAGGCGCCTGCCGGTGGCTCTGGTCTGTGTGCCCTGGCCAAGTCCGAGCCCTCCCCGCTGTCCCCGGCGGCCTCTCCGCAGTCCACGCTGAGCGACCCCGGAGAAGCAGGCACGGTCCGCGCCGCCCACCGGAGCCTGGCTCTGCCCAGCCCCCAGGCCCACCTTCCACAGCTGCCGCCTCGGACCTAACAGTCCATCTCTGCAAGAGAGAAGTGGCGGCTTGGCGTCCACCGGGACCAAGGCCTGGCCTGATATCAGAGGCACGAGGAACTATGTCTCTGCTCCCGTCCTTGGGGTCCTGGCCCCGAACCTGCTTCAGGGCCCCTCAGGACACTGGGGTTCACTGTGCAGCTCTAAGCCCCATCCTAGGCCCCCGCTAAGCCCGCGTTCGTGGGGACCTTGGTGCTGTTCACAAGCCGGGCCTGATTCCCGGTAGCAGGGTGTGAGGAGAGCTTTCTGACCCTTCGGGCCCAGCATGAGGGTTTGAGGAAGCCTGAGGGTGTCTCCTGGATGCCCCTCAGGCAGGACGGATAGGGAGCGAGCTGCACAGGGCTGGTGTCTGGCTTCCTGCGGGGTGGGCCCACGTGGCTCCTCTGGGACAAAGGCGGGCCTCCAGCCCATGTGGGATCCCCAAGGCCGGTCCCCGGAGATCCTCACATGTGTCCTAAACCTCAGCCACTTGGGACCTGTCCGCAGTCCAGCTCCTCTGTCTCAGTAACTGTCCACCTGCCCCCCGGAGAGGCCTGGGCCACCCAGGCATCCCCCAGTCTATCCCACGGTGTCACCTCCCAGTGATTCTCAAACCCACATACTTCAAGGGGCCCCTTGGTCACCACAATGGTCCAGGCATATCTGCGTTGGCCTGAGCCTAGTGGTTGCTGCCTCTTGGGGCCCTCTCTTCTCTTGGTGGCCAGAAGAAATGCAGAGTTGTCAGGCCAGGCTGGGCTACAGCTCACTGAGGTGACTCCTGTTCTGGGGGGCAGCCACTGCTGTGACTTGACCAGCGTGGTGTGTGTGGTCAGGCCTGTCTGAGAAACTATGGGCTAAACCAAGTCTAAGAGGCCTGTGTCCTCCATGCAGGCCTTGTCAGAGCCTTCAATAGGCTCCACAGTTCCAAGAGGAGACACTGTAGGCAGCTGCTCTGGATGTATTTATCCAAGAACATCTCAAGGCCATTTTAAGGGACAGCCAGTTCCTGCCTCAGCTTGGGTCCCCAAGGTCCCAGGTGCTGCTTTCTGCCACCCACCTGCCTGACTTCCTCTCCCATCAGCTTCCCTCCCGGTGCCGGGTTCTACCCTAGCAGATACCGTGCTCGCTCTAACTCGTTTCCTCAGTCACTGGGTGTTTACTGAGCACCAGGAGTGTGCCAGGCGCAGAGCTAGGCGCTAGGGATATTGCCGGAATAAGATACACGGGAACCCCAGCCTCGTGGGGGTGGGGGCCAGGAAGCTATAGACGGTGGGGGTGGGGAGTGCTGAGAAAGCAGGAACAGCTTGGCGGCTGGGAGCTGCCTGGGACATCATCTGGGCCTGGCTGTCCTCCCGGGAACCCAAACAGCGTCACCGGGCACCAACACTGGAAAGGCCGCTCTGGGACCCTGGGTCAGGACAAAAGCGAGACCCCTGGAAATCACTGAACACGGGTGACAGCGTGAACCTCCTTCGGGCCGCAGAATGGGGCTGAATGCGGCCCCTTCAGGCCGTGGCCATGGATACGCCCCAGACGGCACCCTCCGGCCCCCACTCTGGCCTTTCAGATCCTGCCTGTTCCAGGAAGCAACAACATCGGGGAGACCCATCTCTGCTAAGGGACCCGGGGTGGGCATGAATTCTCTGCCAGAGTCAGAGACCCAGACCTGGCCTCATGCCCAAGGACCCGTCCTCTTCACCTGGGCCCCCGAAGCCCCAGCTTCCCCCTCAGGCTCCTCTTGCCGGGGGCCACTCACACCTCCAGGTCTCCAAACAAGCCAGTGCCCCCATTCTCTCAGGCTTGGGGGACCTCTCCGTTCCTTTGGGGAGCCTGGGCTCCAGCCCAGGGCCGCCACTGCCTCGCACTGCCACACGGTGTCGCTGTCGGGAAAGGCATAGTCCTGCTGCCCGGGAGGGGACTGGGGAGCTGCCGGGGCCACTGCGGGTGGGACAGAAGGAGGCGCGCACCGTCTGGGCGGGCCGTGCGCGGGGCTGGGCCCTTCCTGGGTCCTTCCTTCCTCAGTTTACAGATGCGCCGTGTGACTGGGGGCGTCAAGCGAGACTAAGCCAGGATAGGCTCGTAATCATGGTCACGTGTTGTATTCTGTGTGTGATGAAAGGATTCGCTACACATATTGTGCACATACAACGTTTTCAGAAGTTCATGGCCAGCCGTTTGGTTTTACAAAAGACCTGTTTTTGCTAACTGCAAAAAACCCACAGAAGACTTCTGTTTTTATGAAAATAAAAAGGAGGGGAGGGAAAATCTCATTCACCACTGACTTCACCACGAGCTGATGCAGAGGCAGGGCGCGTCCCGAGCCGCGGGGCAGCGAGCAGCCCCCAGCCCCTTCCCCGGGACCCCTCCGCGCCCCGCCGCCGCAGCTCTGACCATCTGTGCTCGATTTTGAGTTATGTTGTGCACTGTTAGCAGGATGTGTCCTAACAGCGCCTGAAAAGTCTCTGAGTGGTGGTTTGTTAGGT
Source organism: Mellivora capensis (assembly GCA_004024625.1). Taxonomy (NCBI): domain Eukaryota; kingdom Metazoa; phylum Chordata; class Mammalia; order Carnivora; family Mustelidae; genus Mellivora; species Mellivora capensis. The sequence continues at coordinate 111,641 of PISX010001545.1, read as the reverse complement.
CTGGGAGCACTCCTTTTCTTTTCATATAAAGTAATGGTAACCGTTTCTTTGCTTTATGCCATTTTGGTTTAGGGATGTTTTCCTAGGGTGTTGTGCTTTCGGATAGCAGGGGAAACCTGTGTTCATTTTTCCCTTCAGATTTTATCTTCTAATTTTTTTAAAAAAGATTTTATTTATTTGATGCAGAGAGAGAGAGTGAGTGAGCACAAGTGGGGAGTGAGAGAGGGAGAAGCAGGCTTCCCGCCGAGTAGGGAACCCGATGCAGGACTCGATCCCAGGACCCCAGGACCATGACTGGAGCCAAAGGCAGATGCTTAACCGACTGAGCCACCCAGGCACCCCTTTCTGTCAGATTTTAAAGGAAACTGAAATGAAACCTCTTTGTGGCTCCTAGCAGCAAGTGGGCTGCAGTGGGCTGAAGGACAGGCCAGCCCCGCCACATGACCCCAAAAGTGAGGCCCCATGTGATGCTGGCCCTCTGTCCCGACCCGTTGCCCTGGCCCTGGGTGCTGTGCGGCCCTGGCCCTGTCCTCAGCACAATCCTGGCCAGCAGAGCCCGCCTGCTGCTCTGCCCCGGGCCAGAGCCCCACCTGGAGCCACCGCCCGGATCAGGCAGCAGGTGGTGCTGTCCAGCCACAGCCGGGAACTCGGGTCCTCCTGCCCGCCCAGCCCTTCTCCAGCGCCCGCCCGCCCTGCGACCCCTCCTGCCCCCGCTGAGCTCTCTGAACGGCTGTCTGACATCACCATGCCACCATGCCAGGTGGGATGGGGAAACCGAGGCTGGATGAGTGGAGCTGCCGTCCCGGGCCTGTGTCCCGGAAGGTGGGGCCCTTTCCACCACCCCGCAGGGCCTTCTAGCGCTGAACGAGGGGACAAGGATAAAAGCTGTTCCGACCAGGCTGACAGCACCATCTGGTGTGTTCAGGACTGAACTGCTTCCATATTCCACTGAGGGCCACACGATGGGGAGCCCGGCCCCTGCCCCCGCCTCTCCCCACAGCACTCGGGCTCCCATTTTGGTGGGTTCTGATACCCTCATCTCTAGGGACAGCCTGGTGGCAGAGGAGAGACTGGAAGTTGGTTGGCTGCAATGTGGGGAGGGACGCTAAGTGATCCAGGTAAGTCACGTCCTCCAGGAAGCTGTCCCTGACAACGGGGCTGGGTCCAGGGCTCCTTGGGGCTCTCCCAGCCCCCGAGCCACTCCAACCATGGGGCTGACCACAAGAAGCGGCTGCTGCGTGTCCCTGTCTTCTCCCCACTGGGCTGTGGGCTCCCACTGCAGGGCTGGGCAGAGCGGAGGTGCCTGGAGGGAAGGCTGAACTCAGGACATTGGCTTCGACACAGACGATCGTGGTCAGAGGTGGAGCCCGAGTTATGGACCTGAGGAGGAGGGGGCTGGGTGTTCAGAGCCCCAGGGAGCAAGACAGAGCAGGAGAGATCCAGGTGGGAGCCTGTGCAGGCGTGAGGAGGGGGCTGGGCACAGGAGGCCAAGGGTCTGGAGAAAGGGATTAGAACTCCCAAGAAAATTCGACAGCAGATGGAGCTGGGGTGCAGAGAAGGCCAGGACAGAAATGATCTTCAGGGGACACAGGTGGCCAGGCTCGGCCACTAAGACCATGGGTGAGGAGAAGGAGGTCAGTGCCCAAGTTTGTCCCCCACCCTGTGCTGGAGGACGACGGGAGAAGGGATGATGGGGCACTCCACCGCGACGGCCTCTTCTTTGTCTCTAACTGCAAACTCCTACACAGCCGTCAAGATCCAGCTCAGATGGCCCCTGGGGTTGGAAGACTTCTGTTCTGAGCTCCCACCGGCCCCAACCCAGGGTGCCGCAGAAGCGGCTCGGAGCCAGCAGGTTGCAGACGGGTGTTGAGCTGAACGCCAGCAGATGGAGGCCAGGATGCTCAGGAGGGCAGCGGGGCCCAGATGGTGGCTTGAGCATAGTCATGGTGGGAGGGCTGGGGCACCAGGAGGAGGGGCTCGCCAGGGCCCCAGGCTGCTGCGCAAGTGCCCGAGAAGTGTCCGTCTTAGCCGGCCCTTCTGGGCCCCTGGCTCGGTCAGGAGCCCCCTCTGGTCCTTGTCCCAGAGTCCTCATTCCGGGCCACTGAGGACTGTCCACGCCTCGTCTGTTCCCTGGTCAGGCTGGCGATTGGGGGACCGTGCCGGTGTCCAGCTCGGTGTGCCTGGTGCTGTCGGCAGGAGCCAGCCTGGAGCTGCCTCTCAGGGGAGGCCGTGGGCAGAGTGGGGGGACTGGCCCCAGCATGGAAGGGGGTGCATTCTTGGGTCTGCGCTAGGCACCATGGCACAGGGGCCGGGCGTGGGCTCAGCCAGGCCAGCGCCTCCCCAAGGGGGGCGCTCAGTGCTCCCTCAGGCACGGATGGTCCCCTTCTCCTTCCCAGACTCTGGAATCATGGGGACGGGGAGGCAGCGGCCATCAATGTGAGGCTCAAGACCTCTGGGAGAAAGACAAGGGCACCCTTGGAGGGGAGGGGGCAGCTGGCCCAAGGAGGGACACCAGAAAGGAGGGCTACCCCAGAAACCGTCCTGAGGGGGCCGGCACAGGATTTGAGCGCCCCGCGCTGACATGGCTGTGGAGGCCGGGCCCCGGCCTGGGCCTGGAGCTGCTGACGGGGGTCCACGGCACCTGCAAGGAGTTCCGGGGGCGTCTCTCCACAGGATGGGGGCGGAGGGGCACGTCTGGGGCCTGGGGTCCAGGACCGAACCTGCTGGAAGGACCCACGGGCCTCTGCGCCCAGGCACGGCCCCCCACGGTCCCCCCCCTGCTGTGGCAGATGCACCCTGCCCCCCCGCCACATGCGCACCCCTCCCTCCCCCGTCCCAGGGCTTTCGGAAGGACCGAGCAGGACTCTAGACACATGTCAGAAGGGCTTTTATTGATGTCGGGCACTGCGTGCCACAGGCTCCCACGCCCCGGGCCCGGGGCTCGCGGTCCCCGAGTCACCTGCTGGGGCTGGCGGCGGGCCCTCCCGTGCGTACGTGTCGCTGGGCTCCTCAGGGAAGGCAGTAGGTTGTATAGTTATCTTCTGGGGGGCAACATCACTGCCCTGAAACCACACAACCTACTACCTCACCCCGCCGGCGCCCCGGGAGTGCGGGAGGGCCTGCGGTCCCGCCACTGCCCCACGCCCAGCCCTGCCCCTGCCTGGTGGTCGGTGGCCACCAGAGCCGAGCTGGAGGGCTGGGCAGGCGCGGGGCAGGAGGGACAATCCAGAAGGCACAGACGGTGCAGCCCACACCGTCCGCCTGCAGGTCGTCAGGGGTGGGGTGGAGGGAGCCTGTGTCCCCGAGGGGCCGCACGGTGCTCCCAGAATGCCCCCCCTTCCTGCCTGGAATGGTGAGTGGTGAGGGATGGGGTGGCCTCAGCGCCCCTCGCCAGTGGAGGGGCCGTCGCTGACCAGAGGCCTGACGCTGGGCTGGGCAGGCTGATGAGGGCCCCGGGGGTGGGGCGTGCTGGGGTTCCCCGGGGGTCTCCCTGAGGGCCTGCCCTGCAACCCCAGCCTCGTCCTCTGGGTCCACAGCTGCTCCCCGAGGTGCCCACTGCTGGCCACAGGGATGGAGCCGCGGACAGAGTCCAGATGTGGGGGTGGGAGGGCGGGGAAGAGAGGCTGGCAGCAAAAACTACCCCACGGGCCCCCCGCTCTCAGCGCTATGTGGAGAGACGGAAGGGTCAACTTTGAGGCCTCCCCGGCTCTGGACACTTCACACGGTGTCCTCTTCAATCCTCACTTGTCCCCATTTCACAGATAAGGAAAATGAAGCCGAGAAAGATCAAAAGACCTGCCCAAGGTCACATAGCAAGTGGATGATCGATCTGCCAGATCTACTGCATGGCAGCCCATCCCCTCCCCCGCAAGGCTGCTGCCCACGCCCCCCTGCACCTGTCCCCTCCGTGGCCGGGGTCCTGGGCGCTGTCCATCGGCGATATTACAACCACTTCAGGAAAGACAGTAGATCGTATAGTTACGCATAGTAGGGCAGGGCCCCAAACTATACAACCTACTACCTCACCCCAAAGGGCCGTCAGTCGTGGCGCAGGGACAGACTCCCTGGTTTCCAGAGGCACCTCCTGGAGTGGGGCCGGAGCACTGGGGGGACCGGGGCTGGGGGACAGGCCGGCTGGGTGCTCAGGGCTCGGGGGTCCCAGCCGGTGGACTCCCCACACCAGCTATGCAGAGGGAGCCACACACAAGAACACCACCAACCCGCGGAAGAGAGCGAGGAGACAGACGGAGGAAGGGGACAGGGACAGCTATCGTGGTGTGGTTTCGGGGCTGCTATGGTGACGGATCACCCCCATCTGGACAGGAGTGGCCATAATGTTCCCAGGGCCATCTCCTGCACTGGTGACACTGGGAGGAAGGCCATCCTGCCATACAGGGGGGCCGGATCTGTCCCCACGTCAGGAGACGCCCCAGGATGCTGTTCTTTCCTTCAGACCAGGAAGCTGGCTCCCCGGGGAAGGCAGCTGGGGCAGGGCTGGAGAACCCACAGGGCTCTGCACTCGGTGCCCGAGGGCACAGTCAGCCTGGGTCAGCATCACCATGGCCAGCAGGGCCACCACCTTCCTGGGGGCCCCTGAGGGTAAGCTGGTGAGGTGAGTGCTACTGTCAACCCACCTTAGGGGTGAGCACACCGGGCCCAGAGAGATAACATTGCTTTCGCAGGGTCACACAGCGGGCAGGTGGCAGGAAGGAGGTTAGAACATTCTGCTTTCTGCCTGGTGAAATGGTACGAACGCTCTGAGCTCTCCGGCCGCCAGACGGCCTCGTACCCACCCCTAAGCAGGCTGCCTCCTCTAGGCAGGCCCCAGGCTGGGCTGCGCCATCCAGTCCTCACAGGCCTGGTGAAGCTGGGAATCCCATTTTGCAGGGAGGAGAGGCGGAGATGGGTGGGCTTCGGGGTCCCTGGCCACTGGTCTCCTGGGCTCTGCTGGGCTTGGCCTCGCCTGGTCCCTCGGAGGGAGGCCTCAGGCCCAGCCCCAAAGCAGGGGCAGCTGGCACTCCTGAACGAGCTCTGGGTGTCCTAAAGCCTCCCAGGTGCCCTGTGGGGAGACTGCTGCCATGAGCCTCACATTCCTGGGGACAAGAGACCGAGGACGTGGCCCCCAGCCCTGGGCTCTCTGCTGAGTGTCCCAGAAGACTGTGGGCTTCAGACTCAGCCGCGGAGACCCCGATGCCTGCGGGCAGCAGAGACCCCCCCAATCCTGACCACTGCCCCCGCACGCTGAGGGCGGCACGAGGTAGGGGAGCCCAGCGGGTGGGGCCAGCTGCAAAACCAGGCTGGCCTCCTCCCTGTGCATCTCTGGGCACATCTTACAACCTCGTGGGCTTCGATTACCCCGCTGGGATGCAGGGTCAGTACAGGAGCTGCCCCTCGGGGTGTCTGGGTAGCACCGGGCCACCCTTAGCCAGAGCTGGAATCCAAGTGTGCCACGACGCAGACTCCGACACCCCCTGTCCCGCGGTCTGCACCCGCCTGCCCTCGCTCAGGCCCGGGCCTAAGCTCCAGGGCTCGCAGCAAGAACCAGGAGAGCCCCGGCCGGAAAACACGGACTGCACGCCGGGCCAGCCCATGCGCTGGGCCCCCCGGGCTGGGGCGAGCGAGGGAGACAAGAAGAGACCCACATCCTGATCCACCCCGGCCTCGTCACAAGCACCCACGCCCACCGCCTCCAGTCTGGCCTGGAGAAGCACACGAGACTGGGTTTCCTTCTTTTGCCCTTTGTTCCTGTTCCTGCTAGACTCACCGCACAGCATCTCGAGGGGATGACAGGTGGCGTGGGTACATTAGGACTGCACGCGAGGGCTGGTTTACAGCCAGGCAGAGAGAAGGGGCTACCTCCAGGATCAGGGCCCTCGAGACAAGGTGAGGCCGAGGGGAACAGATGCACCGGGTGGTGAGCCCGAGACAGACGAGTCCTCACGGTGCCAAGCGGGGACGGGGCTGAATGGTCCTCTTCCGTCCAGACCCTCTGTAATAGGCCACGGCTCCTTCAGGCCATGTCCAGTCGTGGTGGGGGGAGGCTGCAGAGAACCATCAAAGGTGACAAGGTCCCAGGTGAGCGGCAGGGGCAGAGAGGCATGGCTGCGGGTGGAGGGTACTCCTTGGGCAAAGGTTTGGCGGTAGGACCACCAGATCCCCATCTAAGGACCCCTGTGCCTGATGACAGGACCTGGAGGTGAACAGGAGGGACACAGCTCTGACCACGTGGCTCCTCGAGCGGGGACGGCAGGAGAGGGGTGCAGGGGTGCCAGAGGTCACCCTGTGAGGCAGCCCGGTATGCACCCACATGGGGGCTGGGCCGGCCAGCGTGGGGCCAGCCGGGGGGGCCCCTGCAAGGTACAGCCCGCCCGGACCCAGAGGCCTGTCCGAACACGTACTCACTGCGAGAAATGCCGGCCACAGACAGAAGCCCCCAGATCGGCACTGTTTCTTGACCTGTGCAGGATTGAGGAAGAAAGTAACAAGAGTCAGGGTTGGGGGAGACGCAGCCAAGCCGGACTTCAGGCAGCTGCTCTGGGCCTTCTCCCCTGAGGGAAGCGCCCGCCAGCCCACACCTCCCCCACTGCTGACCAGCCTCCGGCCAGGGAGGCACTCCCTCCAAGGGCCAGGAGAGGGGCCCCTGTGGCCGCCCTGAGCTGGACAATTCTGGGTCAAAGACGACAGAGACCCAGGCATTGTCTGGATGGTCATGGTTACTGATGTTTCCGGACTGGGCAGTGAGCACTACACCAAGGTCACGAGGAGACCCTGGAGGCCTGGAGTTGGTGGAACCCAAGAGAGAGGAGCTGAGGTCCCTGCTTTACAGAGGAGGCTCCAGCCAGGCTGAGGCTCCTGCCCCATGACGAGCCCTGGGATTCTCCCGAGAGCAGAAATCCGGAGGAAAGGGCTCCCAAGACCCGCCCTGAGGCCTTCGCCAGGGCTTGCTGGAGGCTGGCCATCCCACCTGGCTGTGGCCCATTGTGGCTAGATGAGCAGCTAGGACTGGCATGAAGGAGAGCCGGCCACACGTGTCCGCCAAGGAAAAGACACAGATAGGAGGCAAGCACACGGCCGGACCACTGACCACCTGGAGGTTCCAGAAGCTGAGCCCGAGGTGTTGCGTCGGGAGCCAGACCCGACCCCAGCCCACACCTCTGCTTCTTCCCACCGAGTCCCTGCCCAGCCCCTGCTCCCCTACGCCGGCCTCCTGGAGCAGAAAAATAGCCAGGGCAGGCTGCCTCTGACTCTCCCCGGCCCATCTGTCTTTGTCCTTTGCCAGGGGCGCCTGCCCCCGGTTGTTCTAGCTACGTGCCCACGAGGGCCCTCTGCTGTCTATGTGGGCCTCTCTGGGGCCCCCCCAGGGGAATCCCAGCTCTGCCCCAGCACTGGCGCCCGCCGTCCTCTCAGGGGCCCCAGGCCTCCTGTCTGGAAGAGCCTGCCCCGCGGCAGGTGGCGTGGCCGTGGGGAGTGGTGCCCAGCGGCCCTGGCAGCATTCCTCCCTCCCGAGGGCCCAGGGCGGGTTCGCTGCAGACAGGAAGTCTGCTTCCAGTGTCTCTAGGTGACCGGGAAGCAAGGATCATGACCCCCAGTGGGATCCCCACTCTGGCTTTGCCCATACCAACAGGGGGCTCACACACAACGCATTTTTTTCTTTAAGCCTAGAACCCAGGTTTTGGGGTTGGGGGTCGGGATGTACATTTCTGGGTCTGTGACCCATTTGTGGAGACACTTCTGAGCTGATAGGGCAGAGGCCCCAGGTTGGTGTCTGAGGTGGAAGGGAAGACTTGCCGGGCCTCCCTGCCCCACAGTTCCGGGGTCACCATGGGCCTCGGCCCGGGGGTATGGCAGGATTCCTGAGACAGACCAGAGGGACCCTTCCCACTTGGCCCAGATGAGGCCTGGCAGCAGGGGACAGGTGATGCAAGGGGCTCCCTGAGCTGGGCTGCCAGGGGTAGTGGGCAATCGGGGGTCACCCCACCAGCCCCAGCTGCCGGCACCAGCCCGCCCAGCCCCATGGCGTCTGCCTGCGGGCAGGGTGCTGGGCAGTGCCGGGTGGGAGGGGCCAGGCCAGCCAGGGACAGGTGTGTGGGCGGCCTTCGTGGGCAGGTGGCCCTTTCAGGGCTGGACGGACGTCTGGAGCGAGTGAGGCAGACAGACGGTACCACCCCGCAGTCACCTCAGGCTTGGCTCGGGGCCACAGAGAGCCGGGAACCCCCCACGGCCGCCCCCCCACCCCCGCACTGCTGCCCCGATTAGGTTTCTCCCCATAAAGCGACCAGTGTTTCTGCTCGGCAAGCCGTGCCAACAATGGAGTCTGGGAAAAAGACGTGGGGGTGGCATCCGGGGGCCCCGGCGGGGGGTGGGTCTCCTTACAAACACGGCCCATCGAGTTAAGGACATGGCAGTCTGATTGACCTGGGCCAGGGGCAGGGGGCCGTGTGCCCACCAGGGGCCTGGCATGGCCGGGACGTACGGAGGCCAGCCAGACCATTTCTGGAGCACCAACACTCAGCAATCCAGACAAATATTTTAAAGTAAAATTCTTAAAACTGAATGTAAAAATGTCCATGACATAAGAATATTCCACCTACAGACAGAACGGACTGGGTTACTGATTTCTTTTGCCTCGGGCTCCAGCGGCCCAGGGAGGACATGGACCAGGGGCCTCACCACCACCAACAGCACACCCTGGGGACGGAACAGCAAAACTGGATCTGGAATCCCAAGTTCCCTGATGCTCTGCACTTCCCACAGCCCCACGTCCCTCTGGGCAGTACAAGCCACTCCCAGTCAGGAGCCCCCGCTCCAGCCCCGTGGGTCTGGACAGACCCCAGCCCTCCTCCTGTCTCCGGGCTCCAGTGCATCCTCTCGTCCACACCCTCCCTGTCCAGCTGCCCCCCTCCCATGATGGGCACCTCGAAAGCCTGTGTCCCGCTCCAGCTCCCTGCCCTTCTGTGCCCAGAGACCTCCAAGCCGGCATGGTGTAGGCGGCAGGGCCACAGCAGAGGCTGGAATGGCAATGCCACAGATGCGGGAGCTGGGAGGCCCACAAAAGTAACACTTGGCCGCCCTTGGGAAGCCAGGGGGCAGGGGCTGGCCGGGGAGGCTGGCAGACTCTGCAGACACATCTGCAGCCATAGGGGGCATGAGCATGCGGAAGGGGAGACAGCTGGCTCTGAGGTCCCCCTGGTCCTGGTTCTGACTCCTGCTCTGGCTCCAAGCAGAGATGAGCCTTGGGCAAGTCAGCACCCTGTAATGTTCTCGGTTCAAGCTACAGTCTGGGTCACATGGCAAGGAGCAGGGGTAAGGGAGGGGACTGGGTGCACACCTATCATTAAAAACGCCCAGCATGAAAGCCCACCCCGCAGCAGCCCTGGCTGGCCCAGTCCCCTCCAAGACAGTCGTTCTGCCGTGGGACTGTTTTCCCCTAAGAGGTGCTGGGTCTGGCCTGGCACGTGGCCACCATCCTGTCCCACAGGATCTCCCCGGAGGGACCCAGGGCATGAGTAAACCTCACTTGACGGTGACGGAATGTTCTCTCTGGGAACCACAAGGAGAGAACGTCTGGGAAGGGCCTGGAGCAGCGGCCAGCAACCCTCCTACCCTGAAGGGCTTGGCAGGGCCACAGGTGTCCGGGAAAGGCCTCAGCAGCTCCCTACCCTGTTCCACACATTCTCGCCCTGGGTGTCTGTTTCTTGACAGTGTGGGACTGACCCTCAGCCGTGCCGAGAACACAGATCGGGCCATGCCCCCAGGTCTGCCCGGCACGACTCCAAGCTGCCTGGCCTGAGAGACGGCCCCAGCACCTTGAACAGGCTCACTCCTCAGACGCCGCTCCCGGCTTCTGCACCAGGACTTTCCTTGGACGCGCCTCTAGGAGGTCCGCTGCCCTCTGAGGACTGCATCACTGGGCCCCGCCGGCAGGCGCGGAGGGCTGGCGTGCTGGGCGCTCCCAGATCCACGCTGCCGGGGCCGACGGGGCACAGTGGCCCACAGCGAACGGCCCGGTGCTGGCTCCCGAGACAACGGCGTCTCCTCTGTGTGGCTCCCCGGTCCCTGTGGCCAAGAGTCCCCGCGTGCTGGGCAGCCTACTTCTTGCCTGAGCGTGTCCCCCAGCACCATGCTACCTGCGCCCCACTGGGCACGGTCAGAGCGGCAAGCCTGTTCACACTGTGCGCAGAACAAGAGCAGGAGGCACAGATGGAGGCCCCCGATGCCCAGTGGCGTCCCAGCTCTGGGACGGTGCTCTTCGGGGTAGCCACGGCCTAGGGGATCTGGGTCCCACAGGAGATGGGACCATCCAGGGCAGTGGGCTGGGCTGGAATGGGCCCACCCCCAGCTTCGTGCAATGAAGAACCTTAGCTGGCTCAGGCTCCAGGGGAAGCCCAGCTGCAGAGCGGCACAAGCCCACCTCCTCCAGGAAGCCCCCCGCCCTGCTTCCTGAGGACGGGCAGGACCTGCGTCAGACTGGAAACCTGACGGACCACCAGGGAGCCCGGAGGCTCCTCCGGCAGGTGAGGGTGTGGGCAGGCAAGCGGAGGGCTGAGGGCGCCGCTCCCGTCCCCCGCGTGGCCTAGAAAAGACCCGGCCCTGCAGCAGCGAGTCCGGGCAGCCCACCCCCACCCGCTCAGGCAAGCGTCATTTCTAGAACCGTCCGCCGGCCCCGGGGCTGCCAAGGACTCCCTCCAGGAGCATGGCTTTAATTACAGCTCTTCTGGGCTCTGCTTCGCAGCATCTCCGTCTGCTCGTCAGGGAAGGCTGGGGGCGGCGAGGGGACCAGCCGGACTGGGTGAAGGGCCGGGGTTCCCGGACAGCCTTGCCAAGACGTGCGCTGGTGCCAAGCCCAGGGCAGCCGCGGCCAAGGCCGGGCTGGGGCGGGGGCTGCTGCTGGGCTCCGTCCAGGCCACTCGGGGCAGCGGGCGGGCAGTGGTCTCCCTCCCTCCTCCCCCGCCGGGCCGCCTGCCCGCCGGCCTCACACACAAAATGGCGGAGGGCTGCGGCGGCCATTTTGTGCAGCCCCAGGAAGACAAAGGCAGCCGGCAGCCGGGGGCAGGAAGGAGGAACGTCCACTCTGGAAGTGCGGCCTCCTGGCTGTGCAGAGGCCCGGGAGGGCCCGGCCGGGGGGCGGAGGGCAGGCAGTGCCCTCTCTGCAATCTTCTGCCTGCCCGAGCCCCCAGCCACCCTGAGCCGCCAGAGGCGCCCTCATCCCTCCCAGGATCTCTGGGTGGTCTTGGGGACGAGCCCTTGTCCGGGGCCGTGGCACAGATGCCCTCCCATCTTACAGAGGAGGCTGTCCAGCACGAGGCAGTGACGCTGAGAGGCAGGGGTGGACATAGGCTCCTGGCCTCCCAGGCCTGGGCGCCTTCTGGATGAAAATCCTGCTCCGCCCCAGACCCTCCAAGGGTGGTCTTCACTTGCCCTGACGCGGGGCAGCCTCTGACCAGATGGCCCGAGGCCTACCCCGCATTCCAGGGACATCCCAACACATCCCACCCTGGGTCCAGGCTGGCAGCTTCGTCCTGCCCACGGCCGGTGGGCACAGGGACAGCTGGCAGGACCGGCCATGCCAGGGCAGCGCCAGGGGGACACCAGCAAGACCAGCTCCAGGGACGCCTGGCTGCGACCCCCTCCCGAGCTCCCACAGCACACTGTCTGACAGGGCCCTATCTCACACCTCAAGCTCCTGCCCTGTGTCTGTCTGGGGACAGCCCAGCCCCTGTTCGGGGCCCTCGGGGGGCACAAGGAGCTGCCCCAGCAGACACGTGCTGGACCGCGAGCCTCTCGGGAGCCCAGCCTGCCAGGCAGCGGGTGCACACCAAGAGCCCGTGTCTCTCTGACCCTGTCCGTGGTCTCCCGATCTTTCTCAGACCTCACTCGGAACCCCAGATGTACAGCAGGGACAAGCAGGACTGCTGTGGGGGCTACGGGGCCAGCTCCAGGCCCCTTCCTCCTCGCTGGCACAGAGTGAGCACCTGAGACCAGCAGACTGAGGCCCAGGGGGTCGCCAAGCCCTGGCTCCGGCTGAGGCCAGTGTGGGGCCCTCAAACGGCGTCGGGTCCAGGGAGATGTGACTCACACAGCGGGGGCAGAGCCTGTGTCGTGTGTTCTGATGGGGACAGGCTGATCCAGAGCTAGGGGCCAGGCCTGTGTCAAGACAGAGGCAAGTGGGATTGGGAGGGAGGCCCCACGCATGTCCCATGGAGGGGGTGCCGCCGTGGCGACAGCAGGAGGTGGAGGGCAGGTGTCATGGTCCTCGTCGCGTGTGGGACCGCAGTCGTCCAAGTGTGAACACAGTGCTGTCCTCACGAGGACACGGAGGGCCTCTCCTGGGAGCCCCGGCTCAAATTCCCGTCTGCCCAATGTTGCTGCCCGCATGTGTGCCACTTCCTGGACACGTTCTCCCCATCGGAAATGGTGCAAACACCCCATAGTGACCACATGCCGGGCACCACACCGAGCCCGTCACAGCGAGTGCCCCCGTCCTTCCCCACCCCCGTCCTTCCCCGTTATGGCCTGATCCACAGAGGAGGAACAAGCACAGAGAGGCTAAGTTACTTCCCCACACTCACACAGCCAAGACGGGCATCCTCCTTCACGTCTCCTGAGCCCAGTCACACTGCTGCTAAGGAGGACCAGAGCCCGCTGTACGAGGTGACCCCAGGCAGCCTCACGTCTGAGACATTCACTTTCTCTCCCTCCAGGTGACCGCAGGGGTGTTCGGGCTTCCCCGTCTTCTGAGGCTGGCTAGGCTCGGTGTGTGCAGTGCTCTTGGAGAAGAGCTGCTCAGACCCAGGCAAGCTGGGGCCAGGAGCTCAGGGCGGCTGCGCGGAGTGGGAGCCTGCGTGTTCCCACCCAGAGCTGGCCTGCTGGTCTGCCAGCTCCATTAATGACTGGGGAACAAGGCCTCCAAGCAGGAAGCTGTCTGAGGCCAAGCGTCCCACCGAGCCCCGGCCTGTGAGCACAGACAGCAGCCCCGGGCCCTCCCAGCCGCACTGGGTCCGGGAGCCGCTTGTTTTTCACTCCAGTGGAAAGAACCCTCTAGCTCACCCTGGGCCCCAGGGCATGGAGGGCCTGAGCTGGAGGCCCCGTCCCCAGCCTCCTGCCTGCCCTCCAGGGAGGCCGCCTCTTCATACCCCGCAGCCTGACGCCTCAGCACAGCCACACGCTCCCGAAACCCAGAAGTGTTGCTGGGGGCTGGCGGGGCTAGGGTTAACCTCCCCGAGCCTCTGCCCCCGCAAGGGGCACCCCACTCGGCAGGGCTGTCCACAACACGGACAGCTCCTATGGGAGGGGCGTCCGGCTCGGGGCCTGGCACGGTGACAGGACCCGCATCGGGAGTGGCTTTGTCCCATGCAGCTCGCAGACCGGGCTCTCGCGGGAACCCGTCCCCCATCTGCTGTCACATCTCTCTTCACGGTCCCGGGTTAGTCACCCCCTAGCCAGAACGCCACTGGGAACCGAGAGGTGAGCACGGAGTGAAGCCCATCGTTCTGCCGTCTGTCAGTATTTTCACTGGGACCAGAAGATCAAATGTGAGGTCTTCATAAGGCCTTCATTTCTACCTGGGTAAATAACGGCCATCTGGACACTGAGCATCAAAATAAACGTCGGCCCCTCCTGGACTGAAGGCATCAGACACGAGTCAGCCTGGGGGCAGGCGGGCGTGGCTCGTCAGTGTGGCTCTGCCGTGGGGCGTCAGGCCTGTGTGCACCCACTTCTGAAGAACGGGGCCGTCCATGCGTCCCCAGGAACCCAGGGTTCCTTCAGGGAACAAGCCACCACCAGGTGCTGAGCAGCGGAGCGTGGCTCCTGCCTGTACTGGGCGTGGGGGAGGGGCTCAGCACAGGAGAAGGGACAAGGGACAGGAGGGAGCCTCCCATGCCCAGACTTCTCCCCGTCCTGGGCCAGGTCTGGGCAGACTTCAAGAAGAGCAATCTGGAGTCCGTTCAAAAGCAAATCCGACCAACCGAGTCACCGTCCCCCGAAAACCTTTGGCACCTCCCAGCCCAGCATCCTGAAAGGGAGCTCTGTCGTCCCGCCAACCCTCTAGGCCACAGGTGAGGTCAGAGTTGAGCTCTTCCCAATCCCCAGCCCCGGTTTCTGGGTGAACAGGACAGAGATGATGAGCCCCACCGTGCTGGTCGTGCTGGGGCTGCAGGAGCCTGTGCGCATGGGGCAGGGGCGGGGGGCCTCCCATCTGGCCCTGAGTGTGACCTCACCCCTGTGGTGACTGGGCTCTACGGTCATCCTGGGAATAACCCAGGCTCAGGATGAGCCCAGAATAAGCACCTACTGCATGCGCTGGCCTGCATGCATTCTGTCCACTGCACACTATGGGAAACACAGTCCTGGCCTGGGGTCCCCACTCTCCCAGGCCTGTCTTTCTCCACCCAGGCCATTCTCCACATGTCCTGGGTCAGCTGCTGTTCTTGGGCCCTGTCACCCTTTTGGCCTCCCAGGTGGCTGGCCCTGCCTACACCCATGTTCCTGGGGACCCAACTCTGTAGCCCCCTGCACGTGTCCATCAGGGCATGGGGACCCAGGACCCAGGTGCACGTTCTGGTGCCCGAGCTGGCAAGAGGAATGTACCTCTGGGGTGTGGGCTTCCCGGGGACCCCAGAGGCTACGACAGCTGCCCGTGGGACACCAGAGGATTTCAAAGGGCATGCCCAGGAAAGCATCTGGACTAGACAGCCTTGGGCAGAGCCCAGCAGGCCCTGGGGACATCTGGGACCAGCTGCACCCTTAGGCCCCGTTTCCCCAGCGAGGGCCCCCCCAGTAAACCTTCCCGTCGTTCTGCTCTGTGTCCTCTCTCTACCCGTGCCCTGCCCACTTTCTCTCTGCCTCTACCCTGTTTGTCCCCGCCCTCTGTTATGCCCCCTCCAGGTCCCCCTTTCCCTCTGTCCCATGTCCTCTGGGGGCCTCCCCCTCTCCCCACTCATGTCCCCCCCCCCCGCCATGGGCACCGTCTGGCGTACAGACACAAAAGCCCTGGGGGGGCAGCGTCTGCAGAGTCTTGTGGGCAAGGTGGACCTGTAAACGGGGCCCAGATGGCAGAGGGGTCCTGCGCCCAGACACAGCAGCCTGGGGTCCTCTCCACATGGACTTGGGAGCCAGGCCTGCCCCTGACCATGGCAACGGTGGGGGGGAGGCGCCCGTCTGGCCCACATGACCCCATGGGCTCCCCAGGAGGCTCGACTCAGCCAAGGCAGCCCTATGGCCTGCCCTGTGGGCCGGCTCTCAGAGGAGGAGCATAGGCGGGCAGGGAGACTCTGAGCACCACAGGTCCCCGTCAGGGCCACAAGGTGGCTGGGCTAGGGCGCGGCCGGCCGAGGACCTTCTCACCTGCCGAGCCCGAGCACTGCCCACTCCACAGACACTTCGGACCATCCCCAGCAGCTGGCCCGAGCCCTCCCACCATGGACCCCCAGACAGATGGCTCCTGGCAGAAGGGGATTCACTCCGGACTTCTGTGCAGAAGGGAGCCAGGAAGTTGGGCCTGAGTCCAGCTCTCTGGGGCAAGAGACCCGGGCAAGCCCCTGACTCCTGGCAGACCTTGGTCCTTTGACTACAGAAGGAGGCCGGCAGCAAGTCAGGGCTGAGGCCGGAGTAGACCCAGCTGAACGGGCCTGGCTGTGCGATCCTCCACAAGCCGTGTGTGTGTGTGTGTGTGTGTGTACCACGTGTGTTACATCTGTGTGTGTGTGTGTGCCACTTCCAACGTGCCCAGCCCAGGGTGGTACCTGGGGGGAAGGGGTGAGCCCTGACTGTCAAGATTCAAGATGCGGCACTAACCTGAGAGGCAGAGTCATCGGAGTTTCAGGGTCACCTGCAGAACAAGGAGGCAGGAAGAGGCGTGGGTCCTGGACAGAGAGAGATGCCATGTCAGTCTCGAGAAGGAGAGCCCAGGCCCTACCCTGTGTCAGTGCCCCAGCCCCGGCCCGCACTGCCCTGACAGCCTGGGAGGCCGCCTCCAGGACCCCAAGGGCCATGAAGCCGCTGCATCAGTGAGACTTTGTGTTCCAAACCCTGGGAACGGCACCCACTCCCAGTGGCACCACTGGGTTTTCTGGAGGCGCCCATCTCCCAGGGGCAGCAGCCAGCGGCAGGTGCGGGCACACAGCGTTCGGACCCGGGGCCAGAAGGACACATGTTCAAGATCAGCCTCAGCAAGGCCTGCCTCTCCCTGCGCCCGAGGTGGTCAGGGGAGAATCGGGCGCAGTGTGGGAGGGGCTCAGGGTGAGAGGAGAATAGCCCTGAGGAGCGTGAGGGAGCATGCCTCCCTCCGCCTTGCCCAGGGCTTCGGGGCATCCTGCCGGCACGAGGCAGCTCTCTTGACATCCCCATTGCAGACACTGTGCCCTGAACACCACTTCCTGCAAAGGTCAGCTTTTCCTCTTTGCTTTGGCTGCTGGGAAGCTCAGAGCTGAATTTACAGGTCATTACCAGCAACCAGAGACTTCTATGTGACGTGGCTTCTTTTAGGCCTACCTTTGCCTCTCCTTTTGCCCTAATTTCCTCTCTTTTTATCTTTTTGCATTATTTATGTTGCTCTAAGCTTTAATATAGATATATGTATTTTTTATCTACGTTTATTTATTTATACAGCAACACTTCAATATGGAACACCTTAGTTCCCTCTCTGCCCAAGTGATCAGTGGGGGCTATGTGTGTAGGCTTCATTTTTGCAAGTAATGGGTTAGGGCTGATTCCAAGTCAGACACCGCCCCCCCCAACCTCTTGGCCAGAAGAGGCTCCCTCCTCTGCTCTGACTGGGAATGGGGAGTGGGCTGCGTAGGAAGAGGTCTGGATGTCCCATTTGCAAATAAGAAACAGAATCCCACAGAGAGGTCTTGGCTTTCTCCAGACCACACAGCAGTGAAGGCCAGGTAGGTCTGGGACCCAGGTTTGATCTGGACTCCGAGGCTTAGTCCCCTGCCATGGTGTGGCCACGCCCACAGGCCCTTAGGTTGGCAGTGGCTGCCCCCAGGCCGACCCTGGGTACGGAGGTGCTGCCCCGGGACACGGACAGAGAACCTCGAAGTCGGGAATACAACCAGGCCAGACCTCTGGCAGGCCCCCTATAGCAACTGCTGTGGGCAGGGAGGCTCCCTGTCCTACGGTCGTGCAAACAGACCCATGACCACCACACAGAGCCGCTCGGACCTTGGCGTCGGGGTGGAGACCCCTCCCCGCTTGGCTGTCTGCCCAGGGCTGTGAAACTAACCCGTGGTCACAGCAGGCCTGGGTTCCTGGGGGTGCGGAGACCCTCCTGGCTGCCTCAGGGAGGTCACTGACAAGGCCCCTGGCGGCCCCAGTCCCCATTCTGCCTCCACCTGTCCCACCTCACGTATTAACACCAGCACATAAACCCCGACGGACAGATGTAGGGAACTGGACCCCACTGAGCTCCGGTGAGGGGAGGAGCCAGGAGAACGCCGGGGTGGCCCCGACACCTGTCTAGCCTTCAGCGAGGCATAAACCACTGAGCTTCTCGGGAGCCCAGTGCCAAGACTTGTGTCCCATCCCCCCGGCCTGTCATGGAAGCCACGCGTGCTCTGGGATCCACGGTGCGTCCCCAACACTCCCCCAGGAGTGGCTCATGCCCCAGCCTTCCAGGCGAGGAGACTGGGGCTCTGGCAGAGCGTGTCCTCCCATGTCCAGGAGGACGGCTTGCGGCTGGGGGCCTGGGCGTGCCCATCCCTTGGCACCACACGGGCAGCCATGGCTCGGAGCTCGCCAGGACGGTCTCTGTGCCAACAGCTCAGCCCTCCTGGCCGGCCCTGATTCCACTGGCTTCGAGGAGGCCAGTCAGGGTCTTCAGGCCGCAGGGCAGGCCGAGCACTCAGGGCGAGGCAAAGGCACATGGCAGGCCAAGGAATCCTTTGCTCTGCTTCTCACTGCTCATCCCGGAGTGGGACCTTGGCCACCTGCCAGGGGCCAGAATGAATCCCTCAGGAAGGGTGGGCCTGGCTGCAGGCTGGGGCCCGAGGGGCTGGAGCTGGGCTCTTCTGAAAGACGGGCTCACGTTCCCTTCCTGGCCAGGCCGCCCACCCCCCAGGTTGCCCCCCTGCCCTGGCCCAGGGCCAAGACCATCTACCTGGGCTCTGTGGCCCTGGAGTGTCTCCCAAAAGCTACGATGGGTCCCACCTCCTTGGGGGTTCTCCGGGATGAGTCACCTTCTAAAAGACACAAGGTGACCAAAGAATCAGCTGGGCAAGACTGGCGGCACATGACCCCGAGAACGAGAGGGGGCTCAGTATGACCCTCCCCTGCCTCTATTTTACCCAGCACCACCACCAGCAGAGGGGCCCAGCTCATGGCAGGCAAGGCACCGATGTGCCCAGAGGTTATGGACAGCAAGGGAAGCCTCGTCCGCTCTCCCGACTCCCAGCCCTGGTCTGGAAACCCCCCACCAAACCAACCCCCAGCCACTGGCTTCCTTGGGGCCCAGCCAGGTCCGCGGGGTTGCCACCCGAGTCAGAGTCTCCCTAGCTCTGGTTGGAGGCTGCGGGTCTGGCACTGCCCATCCCCCCAGGGCTGGCAGCTCTGCATCAGAGACCAGCTCCCATGCGGCTGGTACACCCTGGCCCAGCACAGAGCCCAGCACCCAAGAGGCCCCCAGGATGGCAGGGAAGCACCACCTCGCCCTGCCCCGGCTCTTGGAACGATGTCTGTATCTGGGCTCAGAATGTATAGACCTGACTCTGGGCCTTTTCCCAATGAGCCAGTGAGAAGACACCCAAGGACTGACTGAGCAGGAACACAAGGCCCCAGGGTGCTCTCAGAGCACCTGGCTCAGGGTGAGCCAGAGGCCAGGCTCTTGAACTTGCCCCGCCTCCAGGACCCTCCCCCCAACCAGGTCCAGGTTCCCCCAAAGCAGGGATGGCTCCATCTGTGAGGACGGGACGGCAGACCCAAACCCAGGCCCAGCTCACCGCAGAGAGGGGCCGGGCTGGGCCTCAGTGGGACCCACTCTGCCTCTGCCCCAGGCTGAGCGTGAGTGGGCAGCAGGGAGAAAGGCAGCATCTGGGCACTGGGCCCTGGGGTCTTCGTCCCTTCCACACCTTCCTCCCCTGCCCTCTGTGAGCACTCCCGACATCCCGAACATGACCGAGAGAGCTGGGAGACTCCCACAGCCCACCCCCCCCCACCCCGGAGCGAGAATGTGGCTGCTCTGTCCCCACATGGGGACAAGCTTCGCCGAGCAGGTCCCACCCAGAGCAGGAGCCACTGGGGCCAAGAGTGACCAGTTGCCACTACCTGGCTTGCAGCTCCCCCACCTTGGGCAGAGGCCCCTGCCGGGGGGTCATGGAACTCATTAGGCCCTCAGAGGCTGCAAGGGACTGGCTCGTGGGCTCCCCAGAATGTGTTCAGACTCTCACCCCGAAACGCTGGGTGGAACCCCGACACCAATCCTGAAAAGAGGGGCCTAGGAGACTTGTGAGCCCAATGCACGCTGCCTGCAAGTCACACAGCTCTGGCTTCTAATCCTGTTTCCTGCCTCTCATCATCAAGAGCCGCTCTTAGCCTCAGTTTCCCTAGCTGCAGGATGGGGCTTCTGGGCCTGAGCACCTCATTGCCCTGTTTTATAGAAGAGCACCCCTGAGAAGGGACTGCCGTGAGGCAGCACAGCCCTTGGTCACTGGCGGGGACACCCTCCCTGCCTCTCCTCCCAGCAGGAGGGAGCCTCGCCGGACACCCATGTGTAATGACCCCAGGCCCATCTGCCTGCGCCTGTAAGATGGGTGGGTCAGGAAGTGCCTCGAACTGGGGTGTCTCTGATGCCCTCACCTGGAGCTGATGGGACAGCATCTGAGGGTCTGCCCAGGAAAGGAGAACCCCAAAACAGCACAGGGGAGCCAACGGAGCACACAAACCTCCCCCCCCACCCCCGGACAGCAAGCACAGCCTGGTTGGGCTCACAGAGGGCAGCACACCATGGTGCCCACAGGCCCAGCAGCCGAGGTCCCCTTTTTTCAAACGGCCCTATTCTATGTGACTGGTTGATGTTAGCCGCAGAAATCAAGCTTCCAGGGAGCCGGAGCAGGTGAAAACAAGGACAAGGCCACCCTGGGCCTGCTCTAGACACAGGGGCTGTAGAAATTCCATCCTAACAGGTGAGCAGAGTTCCAGCTGTGGTAGCAGGTCTGGTTCTGGGATCCTGGCCCGATCCCTGTATGGCACAGGAGCCACATGATGTGGCCACGGCTGAGAACTCGCGAGGACGGCGGCCCGGGGCAGGTGATGTGAAGCCCCTTCCAGCTGCACGAAGCACTGACAAAATGCTCTCCCCCTGGGACGCTCCGTTGCTCCCACACCCTTGCAGCCACTCTCCCGGTGACAGCACAGAACAGCCAGGCTAAGTGTCCACCAGGCACGGGGACACAGAGGTGCTCCCTCGGCCTCCCGCCTTCCCCCTCTGCCTGTTTCCAATCATCGTGTGCTGAGCTAGACAAACATGTCGTTGCCCGCCCTCAGAGTCTGTACAAGTCTTGTGAGTGCTTCGTTCTTCCTCGGGGCTGCCTAAGCCTTCTGAAAGCTGTCCTCCCTCAAGAGGCCAGCCCGTGGGCTGTGGCGGGGGGAAGGGAGGCAAGGGGCCCCTGCCCGCCTCGGGGTCACTAAAGAGCTTGGGCCCGCAAGTTCCAGAGATCATGAGGCAGGCTGAGGAAGTGTGGGGGGCTGGCTAGATTCACGGTCTCGGCCTGTGTGTGGCTGCAGGCACAAGGTCGCCCCCTCCTGCCCTTCCCTCCTGTGACGTGGGAGAACTGTGGCAGGCGTTCCCGGTGACCAAAGTACATGTCCCAAGCCCAGGGCTGGCTCATGATGACGCCTACCATCGCTCCTCTTGGAGGCCCAGCACGTTCCCTCTCAGAGACTGTGCCCCACAGTGTGGTCACTTGGACGAAGGGTCAGCCCAGGCCGTCTTGGCAACTTTCTCCCCCCATGTAGTTCCAGACTCTGGAAGGCTTTGGCACAATGAGGCTGGTGCTTAATCAGTCAGAACCAACCCTGGGACCCAGCAGGATGTCTCAGAGTTCAATCCCCGCCTTGCCCAGGCCCAAGAGTAGCCTGGTCTCTGGAACATTCCTGTGTCTATCTGCAGGGCAGTCCAGGGCCCACGGAGGTCCCATTTCAGCTCTGGGCAAGCCCCCCACATCTCTGGGCCTCATGCTCCCAATCTGTTTTACAGGGACAGCAACACCTACCTCCTCAGATTTACACACAGGATTAGAGATGGTGCCTGCTGCACACCCAGGCCGCACGGGGCTCCCTGAACCCCATGCCCACTGCTGCCCCCCCTGGGGTGCTTTGAGGACGTGTGAGACCTCACTCTGGACCTTTATCCTGGAGAAATTCCTTCTCCACCTCTTACTTCACCAGGGACCAAGTGTCCAGGGCCTGGGGCCTGAGTGGACACCGTGGGGCAGGAGCTGGGAGCCCCCAGCAGGAACCCTGGTGTTGGCCAAGCTGCAGAGCCCGGAACCACGGGAGCACAGATCCCCAGAACGAGTAGCCTGCCTGTCCATACTTTTCTTTGGCGTTAAACTTGGCCTTCTCCAAGGTCACGTGTGGGATAAAGAGCCTACAAATGGAAAGAGCCAGTTGCTAATAAATCACATGCAGAGCTCACCCTCAGCTCTGTGTAGAAATGCCCCGCAGAGGATGGAGACCTGACCCTGGGGTCGCGCTGTGTCGGAGACCTAAGACCGCAGGTACCCAAGACAGGTCTGGAGGCGTCAGAAGTAGGCTGTGAGCTGGTCCAGCCACGTCCTCCAGCCAGAGGGCCAGAGGCCCAAGCCATGGGTGCCTCTCCAGGTCGGCTGCTTCATTTGGGTCCAGACCGGGGAAGCTGGGACTCAGGGAACTGGCGGCTACCACGGCAGCCAGCGTGGAAGGGCACAGGCTCAAACCCCCAAGGACACAGCGTGTCCTGGTGGCAGAGCCGCCAGTCCCAAGGAGGGGCCTGGGCAGCAGAGGCCAGCGGGCCGCAGAGAATCTCCAGGGCTCTCTGAGCCTCACTCTGGTATCTTAAGAAGCAGCCATCGCTGACATCATGAACGTGGAAGTGAACACACGTGGAACCCCACAGGCTTGGCCCGCACACACCACAGGCACCCTCGCCAGGCACTGGCCGACGCCGCACAGTTACCAATTGGGCCAGAAAATCGAGTCTCTGCCAGGGGCCCGTCCGTGTACACACCCACCCCGAGCTCTACCAGGTCGAGGGGCGTCACAAGGACATCCCTACCTCCAGCAGCAAAGGAACAGGCCCCAGCACCAGCCTGACAACAGGGGTCCCGCTCGCCACAAACAGACGTCACTTCCAGACATCAGACTCCAGGACCCTTCAGGGGGGCCCCGCCCCAAGGTACCAGCATCACCACCACCGTCGGCCTGGAGGGGCCTTGCCGCGCGCCTCACTCTCAGCGGCCCCCTCTGGCAACCTGCCGCGCCTTCTGCAAACGTCTCTCCTTTTGGGGGAGAGCGTGCTGCTGTGAGGATTTGGGTGGGTTGAGGTCACCCTGGCCGGGTGGTTAACTTTGTGATTTAAAGGAGTTTTGCCTTATTCAACAAGATCTGGACAACCGAGAAAAGGAGAGAAAGGCAGCCCATGGTTCTCCCCTGCTGAGTCAGGCCCGGGGCAGACTTCCCACCCAGGAGGGGTGCCACGCACACCAAGGCGGGCGGCCACAGCCTTCTGTGGCTCTGGCTCCCACCGGCCGTGTCTGCGGCGCGGGCCATGCCACCCCTTGTCAGAGAGCTTTGTCACAGCTACCTGACCCGGACACCCCGCCCAGGACAGTGGCTGGCCACGTTGTTTCTCACGTTCGGGGAGGCATGAGGACACACACCTCGGCTTGACGCATAGATCTTTCCTCTTTCCCTGGGGAGACCCCACCCAAAGCCCAGGAGCCCTTTCACGCACCTGAGGCTGCCACTCCAACTGGCCCCTGGGAACCTTCCAGAGACCCACCAAATGTCAGAGGTGGTGGGGAAATGGAGGCTCAGAGCCGGGGAGGGACCGAGGCCCCTGCCCACTGCTCAGGCACCATCTCCCCGAGGCACACTTTACAAAGGGCCTCAGTGGAAGCTGCCCCAGACCTGTCCCAGGCCCTCGGAAGGGTCTGGACGCCAATGCCCTCACGCGTCCCAGACCCATGAAGATGAATGATGGGAAAGAAGAGGGGTGCGGTGGGTGCTACAGAGGGGCTGGGCAGCCCACTGCCAGGGGAGAGGAGGCCAGAGGACCTTGGAGTTTGTGAGGACTTCCTGGAGGAGGAGGACCCCCTTAAGCCCCAACACGGTGGTGGGGCCATGCAGGAAATTCATGAACAGAAAATGTCTGACCTAAATTAACAGAATGTGCTGCTACTCACCAATGATATCGGATGGGCCAATAGAGTCCAGCTTTCATACCCACTGAGCAGAGGAGAAAAGGCCCCAGAGCCTTCTACGGCATCTCTCATCGCTGGTCGTCCCGACTGAACCCCCACCCCAAAGCAGCAGCCACGGTTTTCCCGCGGCCCACAGTTACCTGGAGTCCTCCCTCTGTGGGCCGCAGGTGCTCAGGGCTCAGGCCTGTCGCCGGATGCTGCCACGCCGTCCCCGACAAGGTGGGTTCACAGTCCTCTCAGATTAGTCCTAAAAGAGAACATATTGCTGGAGATAAAAAAGTTAAGACCTGTCCCCTTGTCTCTCAGAGCGTTGTGGCCGCGTGACATGGCCAGCCAGGTGGCTCATGCCGCCACACTGAGTACAGGGTTCACAGCCTTCCCTTCTTCTGTTTCAGCCTCGGGATCCTGTTTCATTCATTCATGAAACATTCCCCCAGGAGCCTGCGCTGGGCCAGGCTAGTGATTCTGGCCGGTCTTTCTGGAGATGCTTAGTCTTACACAGCAGACACTGTGAACTGTGCCGTGAACTGATTAGGGGGCAGGTGGGAGGCAAGGAGGGCCTCTAGGAGGAGGCGATGCTTGGGCTGCCGTCTAGAGAAGTGGGAGGATGCCAACATGGAGGGGGCTGACAAGCTACTGGGAGCCTCTCAAGTTTTGGGAAGGGGAGACTGGACTTCCTCCTGGAGCTGGACGGGAGCCCCACAGGGCGGAAGGCAGGGCAGAAGTCTGCATGATGATCACTCGTCTCTGGATGGGTGAGACACAGACACGCTGAGCAGAAGCAGAGCTGGCAGGACTTGGGCACAGTCTGTGTGTGGCAGGGAGGGGAGCCAACGATGACCCTGCAGGTCAGCAGCCAGGGGACATCCCCCAGGAATTACAGGGGGTAGGAGGGGACAGTTGTGGTCACAGCAGAGGAAATCCCCTAGTGCGGGCTGCCCACAGTCGGGCCCTAAAGGGCGCATTGGCCAGGCAGACCACCGGGGCCAGCCACGGCCTCTCTCACACCCTGGCCAACGCGGCGAGTTGCGTCCTCATTTCCCTGAAGAGCGCGTCCCGATCCCAAGCCAGAGAAACGCGCCTCCTTGCTTCTGCCCAAAGCCACGGCCCTGAGCCCCCCCTCCCGCGGCACCAAGAATGAGCAGGGCCTCCACCCTGACCGTCCCCGTTCTAACGGGCCGACCCGTCTGGCTGGGGCTCCTCCGTGAAGCCAATGCGGGGGCCTCAGCCTCCCGGCTGGCAGCCCATCAGGGTTCCGTGAGGCCGCCCCAGACAGCAGACGTCAGGGCTCAGAACACAGAGAGGCTCTGTCCCCAGGACACAAAGCAGAGCTTGGGTGCTGGGCGGCGCCCGCTGGCCTCACTGCCTCCCCCACCAGTGGGTCTCTGGGGGCGCGGCGGTGCGGGGGGACTGAGAAGGGAGGGGCGGTGGAGACCAGAGGAGCCGGCCTGCCTGCCATAAATCACCACGCCAAGCTTTATAATTATCTGGGCACTTAAGCTCCTCTTTCTTCTCTTCCCCCTTTCCCTGGGGAAATTTCCTTCATTTCCTACATTATCCCGGTCTCCCCGCAAGTCTAAATCAACCTGGGCCACGCCACGGCCGGCTCCCCCGAGCGAGCTCCCTCGGTCTACTTTCACTGGGGGGGGCAGGCTGGGCTGGAAGGCAGGAAGGTGCCCTCGTTCAAACCCAAGTCCCTTCCTGCCCAGGGCAGAAAGCTGAAAATGCCACCACGCCCGTCCTTTGAGTGGTGGTGGCGAGCGTGTCCCCGGGGTCTGTTGGCTGCGGCTCCCGCCTCCGGGGGACCTTCCCCGGGGAGGCAGGCCCAAGGTTGAGTAGGGTCCCGGAGGAAGAGGAAATGCCACTGCAGGTGGAAAAGCCACTGGGGCTTTCCAGCAGCCCTTCTAGGTGACCTCGACAAACAGCTTTTCCTGAGGCCAGGCCGGACCAGCCTCACGCCGCCCCCCCCCCCTCCCCCGAGTTGGGCGGTCTGGAAGGTGCAGCCGCATTGTGTGTGTAGTGAGGATCCTGCGGGGGGGCGGGGGCAGCTCCGACGCCACCAATATCTACCATTTGTCCAGCCCGACCCCGAGTCTCATCTAATTCCCACATGCCTGCAGGTCTGTGTTTCTCCCCATTTAACAGATGAGAACATTAAGGCCCAGGAAGGAAAGCTATCTGCCCAGAGACCTGCTGCTTCCGAGGTTCTGTTCCTTGCATGTCAGCTGGCAAGGGTCCCCGTAGGGCAGTGGGAGGGCCCAACAGAAGGCAGGTCGGGTAAGAGTCCTCAAAGGGTTCCCCATCATCTCCGGCAAAGGTCCCACCTCGAGAGGCAGAGGGGAAGGCAGCACCTGCTCCAGGGCGTCCGGCTGGGGCCGGGGGCTGCTGCCGTAGACCAGTCCTGGGCAAGCGTTTCAAAGTCAACAAGCGGCCAGGCTCTCCCAGGCCTCCCTCCCAGGGGGATGAGCCAGGCGGGTTTTTTTAAAATCTGGATCTCATTTTCTGCCCACATTTCTGACCTCCGGAAGCCTCTCGGGTAGTTTTCCAGAGCCCTCTGGATTCTGTCACGGGCACGTTTCATGCCTCTGCTCACCACATTCACAGCCAGGTCACTGGGCGCCCCCCCCACCCCCAGATGCCAGGTGGAGCCTGCGGGCATGGCTGCCCGGGCCTTCCCAAGCCCTGGGTCCACGGGCTCCAACTGGCTCTCCAACAGCCATTCCGGTCAAATTCCATGACTCCTTTCCTTAAAAAAAAAAAAAAATTCCCCTCTCTGAAAACAAACAAAAGTCCCAGAGAGAGACGGCTTTGCCTCAGCTGCATTTTCTGTGTTGTCCCGTCGTCCTGTTTGGCAAAACTGGAGAAGCTGTTCAACCCTCTCATTCTACGGGTGGGTAAACTGAGGGCCAGAAAGAGGAAGGGGCTACTGAAAGTCCCCCCCATAATTCTATGGACAGCCAGCATGGAGCCGGGGGGTCCCCGCAGCAGCTGCTGGTTCTGAGCAAGAAAGGACAGGGTCTGAGCCCACGGCAAGGCCCAGAGAAGGGCAGTCATGGCCCGGGGCGCGACCTTGGGCCCTCACTCCACCCACGCAGTCCTGGTCCCATGGCCCGACGCTGGCGCTCAGTACATGTGAAAGAAACCTCAGTTGCGGGGGGGGGGGTTCCTTGAACTTCGGGGGCAGAGCTCAAGGAAAGCAGGCTGGCTCTAATGGAAACCAGTCAGCGGGCCAAGTGCAGCAGGAACCCCCCCCCCCCAGAGGTTTCCATGGGGACGGAGCCGGGAGGTGGAGCTCTGGCGCGCCTGCCTCAGCAGATGTGGCCTGTGCAGGGCTGGCGTGGGGCGGCAGGAGGGGCGGCGCTGCGCCTGGCAGCAGGGCCCTGGGACGTGGCAGGCCCCAGGCTGAATGCAGTAACGAGCCCGGGGCTGTGGGTCCGCCACCTCCAGGAGGCTTCCTGGATTCCTCAGGCCAGCACTGGGTGCTCCTGGCTGACTTTCTGCTCCCTACCCAGCACCACCAGGCCTGGGGCCAGGCCTCCTTAAGGGCACCCTGTTCGCTAAGGGAGGTGGAGTGGGGGACAGACACCACTGCCTGTCACGGCTCTAGCCCTCTAGCAGAGGACCCAGTGCCCAACAAGGTCTGCTTGATCCAATCACTGGATGGTGCTGTCCATCTCCTCCTGGACCCCAAACCAAGGCCCGCCCAGAGCAGGCTCCCCAGCTCCTCCGGAGGGGTACCCTCGAGAATCAGATGAGCTCTGAGCAGTGCTGGGACACGAGGGCCAGAGAGAGGACCCTGTGGACACACACGGCACGGTTTCTCCAACAGGACATGGCCCCGCTCACCTGCAGAGAGCTGCTTTCAAATGCATTTACCCTGACCTCTACATGGCACCCCAGCACCTCTGTCCTGCCCGGGCTGACGGATTCCCCCTCCAGCTGAGACCCTCACCTCAGCCGACAGCCCCGGACGCCTGACCGGTCCACTCTGTCCACCTTAGCACAAAGTACGAGTGTCTCCATGAGAAAGGGGTCCAGGCCCATCAGATACAGCCAGCCTCCATGTGAAGACCCAAACCCTGGGCTCATCCTCCGCGGCAAGTTCCCAGCACCATGGAAGGGTACGAATTGGGCACAGAGCAGAAAGGGCCATTTTGAGAACATCAAAAGCTGCAAAATGGTCTTGCCTGTTTCAGGTTTTTACGGTGTTCCCCAGAGGCCATTATTCCCTGTGTTTGAGTGATAAACCCTGCAGATCACCTGCCATGGGCCAGAAGAACAGCAAGAGTGGGGATGACCCCCTGGGCCACCCATTCCCACAGCCCATGCCACACTGCGCCGTCAGCCACCAGCCAGCACCCTGAGCCACATGGGCCTGAAGCCCTCACCCCAGCAGGGCACCAGGGGCTTTACGGGCCCAACCAGCAGGCCTCAGATGCTGGTCACGGCAACCCAGCCAGAGACAGGTCCTTGGGACCCCAGAACTAGCACAACATGGCCCCCCTGGGGGGGGGAAGCGAGGGAGGCCATCCTGGCTCTTCCTGGGGGCGAAAGAACCCCAGCGCAAAGGACAGGGCCCTCCTGGCACTGCGTGTCGGGAGAGAACCCACCAAGGTCAGCATCCAGGACAGGTAAACGATAAAAAGGGGTCCAGCATCCAGCCGTTTCTACCCAGCGTGGGGAAAGAGCAGGTCCTGTGGTCAGAGACCTGGTCTGGGTGCGGGCTCTGTTACTCACTTGCTATGTGACTCTGGGGACGCTCCTTGGCCTCTTGGAGCCTCGGTTCTCTCACACTGAAAACTGCTAACACCTTCCATGCAGGCAGGGCCCATGGCCGTCCCGTCTGCACCATATCCCAGCACCCGGAGCAGCGCCGGCACACAGGGACTCTGACAGGATGTCAGAAGGAAGCACAACAGGTCGCCTGCACTCTCAAATGGATGTTTTAAAAAAAGGAGGGGGGCCACCTGGGCGGTTCACTCCATGAAGCCTCTGCCTTCAGCTCAGGTCATGATCCTGGGGTCCTGGGATCGAGCCCCGCATGGGGCTCCCTGCTCAGCAAGGAGCCTGCTTCCTCCTCTCCCTGCTGCTCCCCTGCGTGTGCTCTCTCTTTCAAATAAATA
The DNA here is from genome assembly GCA_004024625.1 of Mellivora capensis. Lineage (NCBI taxonomy): Eukaryota > Metazoa > Chordata > Mammalia > Carnivora > Mustelidae > Mellivora > Mellivora capensis. The sequence continues at coordinate 83,119 of PISX010001545.1, read as the reverse complement.
AATAAGTAGGATCGAAGTACCCGGCCCTGAGCCTGGCACATAGTAGGTCAACAAAGGACGGCTGCTCCAACCCCAAGGAACTGAGTCCCGTGTGTAACATCTGACAAGCGCTGATCCTCCCTTGGGGGAGCGAAGCGTGGCCCCCAACTCCCCACTGGGCTGAGGCAGGGGTTTCTGCCTCTCTGGGTCCCTTCATGGGTCCTGCCTGAGCCTGTCGTACTTACTCTTCCCCTGGCAGCGGACGCTCGAGGTAGCGGCCATACCCTTCCCCTGGGGTGTCCACTAAAGCTGTGGTGGCCTGCCACGCTGCCCGGCTCAGGAGTGTCCACCTGGAAGCCGCCTCCCAGAGCTGCCGCCGGCGTTGTCACACAGGCCAGGCTGCCCCCGGGCTGCCCGCGTGACCGCATCTTGGGGAACAGGGCTCACCTCTGGCGCTAGAGCACCCAGGGCTGAGGCCTGAGAACCTTGAGACCCACCCACACGGTGCTGGGAGCCTCCAAAGGTCCTGGCATCAGGCGACTTACCCTTTGGGTGATCGTCACCACAAAGGCTCCAGCTGGAGGGCGCCTCCTCTACCCCGTGTCAGCCCCCTCGATGCAGCTGCTGCTGCAGGCCACCGCTGCCATGTCCCCGGGGCCCACGCACGGCCGGCGGGTCGGGGGCCGCCTGCCTGGACCCCACGTGCCACGCTCAGGTGGGAGTCCTCGTCCCACGGAGCCAGAAGCAGCTACACAACCAGGAAGCTCTGGCGGGCGGAACGGCGGGAACTGCGCTGGCCGGCGGGACCCCTCCGCCCACGCCGCCGCCGGAAGTGCGGGCACACCCACTGCAGGAATCCCGGGGCAGGGCTGGGCTCCCAGGAAACGGGGCCAGAGGTTCCCCAGCAAATGCTGGAGCAGCCTGGTCCCCGCTGCCCGCCCCCGCCCCCACCGGCTGCTCCCTTCAGAAAGTCTGGCCTCGACCTCCCTTCTAGCCCCTCAAGAAACTCAGACGCCAGGGTCCTGGGGAGCCACCAACAACTGCTCCCCATCAAGAGGGATGAGTGGTGAGTGACCTCATCACCGTGGAGGCCACGAGAAACCTGTGGGTAGGACTGATCCCCGTGCTTTATGGACAGGGAAACTAAGGCTGGGATGGGCAGGCAGCTCCACGGAGAGTCCGGGCCTCTGGTCTTTGCCTAAGAGGCCCCAAAGGGGGGACACACAAGCCCCCCAGGGCCTCCCAAACGGGCTCCCATCTGACATGTCGGACCGTTTCCCGAGCTTTGAAGACACAGAACCAAGACCCGCAGTAAATAACATTCTCCTCAAAGCTCTTTTTTTTGTGTGTCCAAAGGTGTGCTGGGCATTCCCAGGGCCTCCTCGGAACGCCCCCAGACACCCACCCCCGTCACTGATGAGCAAGTGGGGCCGCTGAAGCTTCTCGGGGGCCCCGCACGCAGGTGCACACGCACGTGCACGTGTGCAGACCCGCCCGGGAAGACTGGCCCCGTGGGCCGCTCCTCGCAGGACAGCTGCCAGCGTGCCCAAGGCCCACCCTGTGCCTTCCGGCCGCTCCCCGCCCTCGGCCGCCTTCCCGGATCCCGTTCTGGGCCTGCCCGCGCGGCCATTTCCTCTCCCGGGCCTAGAGGCTCCCTTCCACTCCTCAGCGTCTGCAAATGGCCGGTGCCTGGAACAGCCTGGCCCTCCGAGGGGACCGCTCCGCGCCTGGCCGGCTCCCAGCGTGCAGCCAGGCCGGCCAGCGGGCCTTCCTTCACCTCCCGGGAGCCCAGCAGCGGGGGGCCCTGTCCAGCCTGCTCTGGCTGGCCCTGGGCCGGGGAAGAGGACCCGTGACAGGCGGGCAGTGGGGTGCCCAGCAGGTGTCCCCAGGGATGGCCCAGGGGTTCCATGGCTCACTGAGAAGCCAGGAAGAGTGCCTGTCCCAGGCAGGCACGGTGCCTCCAAATGCCCGTTCACCTCTGGAAAGCCTCGACGTGCCAGGCAGGGCAGAGGGCACTACCCGTGTGCGCACACCGTGGGGCCCACACCCGGGCAAAGGTGCCCCGTCCACACCTGACCACCGTGTGGACGTGCAGAACGAATGTGGGCCTCGGCGGACGGCAGGCCCGGGTCCGACTCCCATCCCGACCGTCGCCAGCCGGCTGAGTCCGGGGCCTCGGCTTCAGGCCGGGGGCCTCCCCTGGCCGAACGCAGCCGGCGTTAACCTCCGCCTGGCAGGCATTTCTGAGACTCAGAAACCGACCGAGAGCGAACAGCGGGTATGGGGTGCTCTCTGGGAACGGAGCGCTGGGCTAAGTGCGTTCCGTGCGTGACTATGAGATGGGGACACTTACTGTCCCCATTTCACAGATGAGGAAACGGGGACACGGAGAGGTGCAATGACTTGCCTTTGATGGACACGGCCGGGAACGAACACCGACTCCGTCTGAACCGCGGCCTCGGTCCCGGAGGTCCTGCTCTTCTGCCCTCGGCTTTGCCGAACAAGCAAGGTACCGGGTTCACCTTGCCCAGTCCTGCGGGAGCACCCAGCCCGGCGCCGTGTTCCTGGGGCTGCTCCTGAGTACAGGTCTGATGCCAAGACCGGGGTCAAAAGGCTGGAAGACCAAACGGGAAAGGAGGAAGTGGTTAAAAAAAAAAAAAATCCAAGAGCAGAACCGCTAGAGAAAGCGGCTCCCCAGGAGCTCCGGCAAATTTCATCAACTTGTTGCCCTTCCTGTTATTCCCAAACATCCCCACCAACAGGTACCTGCCTTCAAACAAACAGGCCGCAACAAAGCCTTTCTATTAACAAATGGAAGGAGATCTGGGAGCCCGCAGGAGACCGCAGAGGGAAACATCTGTGTCTCGTTCCCGTTCAGCCACAAGCCCCGGGTGTGAGCTCCCGGCCACGGTGAGGGCAGGCGGCCTCAGAGGCTGGGAAGGGCAGAACCGGGATCCAGAATTCGGGAAAAGCAGAAGCAATCCCTTAAAAAAAAAAAAAAAAAAAAAAAAGTGAGGCAGGGGGGCAGGGGAGAACCCTGGGAACGGATTACATCATAATGTGAGCAAATTCACAAAGCAAACAGTTATCGTGTGCAAATTATTTGTGCTTGTAAAAAACTTCCTGTCCTCACGTGTGATGACGGCCAATAAGTTCTGCACCCTGTTATCTCGGTGAGATAATTCTTTTTTTTTTTAAGTTTACAGCTTCTCTTCGTAGTTACCTGTTGAATGTGTGTGTGTGTGTGTGTGCTTTGCCGTGTGGGGGATTTAAATGTACCTTTTAACCACTCAAAATATCTGTCATCGGTTTTTCATAAATAACTCAAAATAATTTTATGCAAGCCTATATAACACAGCTAGAGATGTAATGAAGATCTCAAAATCTAAAGTCCCAAACCCCGTAATTTTGAATTTAAATCTAGTGTTAACGCTGTTCATGCTGCCAAACAACATAAAAACTGGGCATTGGTTAAAACATTTAAGGTCCTTTGACGTAGGGCATGCGGAGTCTTAAAGCGCAAAGACGAAGACCAATGATTAAATTCTAATCTAATGAAGGTGATGGCGGTTCCTCCACCGCGCTGGTCGGGGGACGAGAGGATCACAGGACTGTTTTTATACACAAATGCCACGTGTTTATTTTGACCTCAGTTCTTCGAAATTGTCGACTCCACAATTGAAATATGCTGTGTGTTCCAACAAGGACCCAGCAGTCGTAATGACAGACCAGCCCATCTGTGCTGTGAGAATGTATAATTTCGGTGTATAGTGGAATTTATATAGAAGCAATGATGTGAAAACTGCTATGCGTGGTACTTTCTTAAAAAAACAAAAAACAAAAACAAAAATTAAAAAAAACAACAACAAAAAAAAACCCGCCAACCTGCCGAGAAGTATTGAGTGCCATGGAGAACACTGATATTTTGCCTGATTCAGAACACAAAAGATTCCAGGGCATTTTCCTGATTTTGGGGGGAGGCAGAATGTCATTCCCAAGTTACAAAACAAGCATGGTAATCAGTCACATATAGCCATCCCGGCTCTGTAAGGTGTGTGCTGGAAAATGTGGTATCCAGAGACATTACTCCCATTAGGTGAACATAATCTCAGCGGAAAATACTAATTTAGAATGAAAACGCTCATTTATGGAAATTAATTGATTTTATGCTGCTTGCCCCTACCTCCGAAAAGAGCACAAGGTCGTGCTCGGGAAATGTAACTATCATTCCAGGATTTAGGATTAAAAGGCCTATTTACCTAACTAGTTATACCAAAAAAATAAAATTTTTGGAGATGAGGCATGGGCAGCTATGAAGAGCACAAATTCTTTAAAAAACAAAACAAAACAAAACAAAACAAAAACACGAGGGACCCTCCTTTCCCCCAAAACCCACCCCTCTAGACTCTGGACTCCTTTCCTTTCGAATTTATGGCGCTCTGTCTTTTTCCCATTACTTCTACTTTCTCACCAGTGTTCTATTCAGTGCTTGCTAAATATTTGGGTAGGATCACCCTCCAGCTTGCAGCAGCAGAATGTGGCTCCCAGTCATGGAAATGTTTTAATCATCTCTGCTATATATACCCGCACCCCCGGTATGGACTGCTGTCTAATGCAAGAACAAAAGCAGCCGTGGTCGTCCTTGTGAGAGCTGAGCTCACTTTTATGCTTCGTGGTGTCTACCCTGGCCGGCTGCTTGGACCCACACAGACAGGGCCCGACGCCTCCGAATTAGGAAAACAAAGATGTATTTACGTGGGAATTTTCCTCTCCGTTGCCATTTAGAACTTTCTGGGCCTGATTTTCCATTTTCCATAAATCAAGACCCCGGCTACCCTCCGCTGTGGGGAAAAAAACAGGCCGCATCTGTAGGATTTTTGTCAGCCTGCCAGGGGCCGGAGGTAAGTCGGAGCTCAACTCTGCAAAGCCCACCTTTTATCTGAAAAGGGTCAGGGACCATCACAGCAGCTCGGGTAACCGTGGAGGGTAGCTTTGGGGCTGCGACGGCAGCATGGCCTGGGGAAGCAAAGGTCTTCGGGGGAGTCCCACCCCTGTTGGCCACGGTTCAGACCCCGGATGGTCGATCGTCTCGGCCCACGGTTCTGCAGATGGGAAACCAGGACGGGATCCGGCACAGGCCGGCCCTGGACAACTCAGGCCCCCGAGGGTCCGTCTGGTGGTCGTGCCCACGTGGACCCCACGTACCATCTGTGGGTAGGGCAGGTATGAGCTGGACACGGCACCATGAGGCGGGATCCCCGGGCTTAAGTAAGTGTTTAAAAACAGAGCACAAAACAACCTAAAAGATTTTCCCCATACTGAGCTGAGAGCCAAAAAGAGGCTTCTTTTTTCTCCCGACACCCGCACACCCCCCCCCAAAATAAAATAAAACGAAAGGGAGAAAAGAACTGGATCCCTAAACTGTGGACATGGCAGCATTAAAGACGCCGGATAAAATAAAAAGGCCTCTGTTCCCCAGTGCAGAACCCCCCTCCCGTGTGCCAGCCCAGCCCTGCTTGCCGAGGAGTTTGCTGGGAGGAGCATGGGCGCGCTGGTGTTTTTCCCTCTGCCCCTCCTGGCACCACCAAAAATTAAAATAATAATGATGATGATGATGATGATCACGCCCCCCCCCCCCACGACACACCGTCCTCCTGAGCAGAGACCAGTAGGCCGTGCCTCGTAATAGCCCCTGAAATGTTCGTTCGGGTTCTAATTGAACACACAGCTACTGTGAAATAACAAACATTCATTTTTATTGTGATTCCCAAAGCCTACAGCTTTGGATCTTAAAAATAAATGGGCTTGGCTTCTCATTTTCCCTGCAGTTTTTGGAAAGGCTTACTTCACTGAAGATGGGGGGGTTCGGAAATAGAATTTTGAATTCCGGATAACCAATTAGAGGGAAGGAAACGTGACAGGCACCGAGCACAAGATGGCAGAGCCCTCGGCTTGTCTCCAGCACAAGAGAAGGGAAGAAGGTGACTTACCCAAGGTGCGGGAGGACGTGAGGGGCTTTCTCCAGAGCAAGGAAGTGGAAAGGGTGCCTCCTGGCCCGGCCGGGCACGGTGGCAGGAGGAAGAGGGCAGGTCCCGCTGGCCAGCAGGCCGTCCCCAGGTGCCAGCCCCGGTCCGACGGGCCCTCAGGCGTCCTGCTCTCCAGCCACCCTTGTCCATCGGTCCCCTCGGTCCTGGCCGGCGCGGCCTGGGCCTCGGCCACCCCGGCACCCGGAGGCAGGGCCGCCAGGAGCCAAGTGGTGCTGGGGGAGGCTCTGCTCCAGCCCAGGAGGACGAGGAAAATGCTACTTTTGTCTCCTGCTCTCATCTGGCACTGGCTGCCCGGGGAGGGGGGGCCAGAGGCGGCCGCTGCGGCTCGGCCCCGCCCACCGGGAATTTTTGAAAGATGCTCCTGGGTGCCGGGAGGACGGCAGACGTGGCAGAGGCGGGTGGGCCGGACCCCCGAACCCACCACCAGGCGGGGGGGAGGGGGCGCCCGAGTGGGAGAGGGAGGAGGCGGCAGGCGCGGCTGGCCACTCAGCGGCTGGCCCGAGGAGGACGGGGGAGCCGGCCCGGCCCGGGCGCGGCCCAGGCGCCAGCCCTCCCCGTGGCCGGGCGGCGCGGCCCTGGGCGCCATGTTGCTCCCGAGTCCAGGCGGCCCGGGCCCGCCGCGGGCATAGAGGCCGCATTGTTCCCGTGCCGGGCCCGAGGAGGGACAGGCGGCGGCGGCCAGCACCCGGCGTGCTCCCCGGGGACGGAAGGGGGGACGGTGAGGCCCAGGGCCCCCCCACCCCACCCCGACCGCTCCCTGGACCCCCGACCTCGGAGCGAGCCCGTTCCAACCTTGCCCCGAGAGGCTGAGCCGCCGAGGCTTGGCATCAGCCTTGTGTCCGAGGGGCCACCTGGCCTCTGAGCCTCAGTTTCCCCGTCCACAGAAGGAACGTGGATAACGGCTCCTGCCACTCAGGGCTGCTGGAGGACAGAAGGAAAAACGCACACAGAGGGCTGAGCACCAGGCCGGGCACCCCGCTGGTGCTCAGGAGCCGGCCGCTTTGCCCAGAGGCGCTGCCAAGCAGCCGGGCTGCCGCGAGGGCCCCGGCGTCCAGAGTCCAGGCGTGCCACCACACCCTGTCAGACCATCACAGACCCCTCAGCTCTGCCAAAGCCAATCCTGGCCACCACACGGGGCCACGGTGGAGTATGCCCGGGCTATGGCCCTCAGAACGGTCAGTGGGCCTGAGGGTTTAACTTGGAGCTTTTATTTGGAGATTTACCAGATTTGGCTGTCCTTTGCTGAAGGCATCTGGGCCACGTCCGTGGGGCTGTGCTATCTGCCCAAGTCTCTCCTTCGACCCTTTATGTGGCCAGGCACTTGCTATCCCCGTGCATGGGGAGCCACGGGGCTGTCAGGGTGAGACAGGGCCTCCCCAGGCAGGCAGGGCCAGCTCTATGCTCCAGTGGAGAGCACAGCATGGACTGGCCGTGGCTGGGCCTGTCGTCCGGCTCATGGGCCCTTCTGCCGGTGAGGACTGGGGATAAGGGACACCTGAGCATCTGGGGACAGGAGCTCAGGCTCAGACATGGTCATGCCCAAAAAGGAGGGGGTGGGAGGTGGCAAGGCGACTGAGCAAGAAGGAAGCAGTCCAGGAGGAGTCCTCTGGTCCTCGGGCTCTGGTCTCACGCACACCACCACGTGACCAGCTCACCAGCTGATGCCGGAGACAAAGCAGGTAGGATTCCGATGCCACACGCCTGACCAGGAACGCGGGCAATTCCATTCCAGGAACGGCTTGGCACAGCCACCAACAGCCTGGCCCCCGGGGAGGAGAGGGTCCCCCCCAGCTCCCATGCTCCACTGGAAAGCCACTGAAAACCAGGTGGCCATTTTGGGACCGGCCCCTGACGGAGGAGAGAAAGCAGAACCTCGGTTCTTACGGAGGCAGAGGCAGTGGGCGTCCCTTACCCCAGCACAGGGGCACACAATATGGCCACAACCAGAAGTGGCCTTTGCTGGGCCAGCGGGCTTCCTAGGACATAATGGCCTCTGCCCCAGCGTGGGGCTCAGGACACAACACGTCTGTCCGTGTGGCAGGGCAGCCAGGCCCGAATCAGGTCCTTCTCGGTTGGAGCCCTGTCCCGGGGGGTCTGGCAGCACCGCCCCTGTGCCAGGGCCAGAATCCCCAGAGACGAGCCCTGCTCCTCCTGGCCGAGCGGGGAGGGCGCCACAGGTGACACGCACAGGCCCTGTCATGCTCAGGACACACGTGTGTCCCCGCAGGCCAGAACCTGCGTGCCCGGCGCCCCCTCGGAGCCCAGGCCGGTCTGGGTGAGGTGATGCCACCCGCAAGGAACTCGCTCCAGCTGCCAACAAAGCCCGGGCACCGTTGTTTTATTATAATTTAAAATGTAATTATAAAGGGCTGATTTGGATGTAATATCGCTGTTAAACACATGAAAGGCAAATCCAGGTTTAAGAGCCCCAGACCAAGCAGGTAAATATTTCAGCTAAACACTCTTCCTGCCGTCTGAGATGCTAGAATTAAGGAAGGGCTGTTTGCGGCCCCAAAACCCAGCCCCAGCTCTAGAAGCCAAAGGGATCAGGGACAACATTCCTTTTTTAATCCTAAGGGAAAATACTATCACTCCTTAAAAAAAAAAAAAAAGAAAAGAAAAAAGAAAAAGAAGGCTGTTTCACTTCGTCCATGCCATGCACACATTTCCGACCATGATAACAGCCATTGCCCCTGCTCTCACGTGTCTCCTCGGAGAAGCCACCTCTCGGCCACCCACCGCAGCCACGCGGGTTTCGGACGCGTCCGGAATCTGGCGCGAACAAGCCCACCATCCCGATCTCACAGCGAGACCCTCGGCCATTTACTTCAGGGGCTGCCCCAGCCACCAGAATAAAAGCCCGTCTCCAAGGGTGTTCTGCCTCCCGACACACCGCTCCAGCCTTTTCCACTTCGATTTTACCAGATCGACACGGGGCCTCTGACGTTGTTCTGGTCACTCCCAAAAGAGACTCTTGATGGCATTTCGGCGGGGGCGGGGGGGG
>PISX010001545.1:0-73989 GCA_004024625.1 Mellivora capensis | reverse complement strand
ATCCCTCACCCCCGATGGGGGCCGTTCCCTCCCCTTTCCTCACCCGCTTCGCAGGGGCGCCCAGACTCAGGACCCCTGAGCTGGCAGGGATCCCAGGCCGATTATCCCCGCAGCCTTCCCCACGTCCCCCCAACTCCAGGAAGACGTTCTCAGTTCCAGCCCCAGCCGGATCCTTTCCTCCGAGTCCCTAACGGGAGCCTGGGGGCCGGGCCCTGCTTCTTGGGGTGCCCTCCCGGCTGCCTGGAGGCAGTGGATTTAGCAGGAACCCGGCTGAAGGCTATCCACGGCGGCAGAGTGGGGAAGAGGCAGACGGCGGTGCCTAAGCCTCAGAGTGACACTCTGTTCATTTTAATCATTCAGAAAGCCATCCTTCCAGGGCTAACTCTGGGCCAGGCCGTCAGGAGTTACAAACACACCCCCTCCAGCCGGGGACGGAATGTGAGGGTTGGCGTGTGGCTTCACCACGGCAGGCCAGGCTCTCTGGTAACTTACACGCTGCTCCCAAGTGCACTGCACCATGGGCTCTGGGAGGAGAAGAGCCCCAGAGAATCACAGACTCATCCGAAATCACTCTCAATGGCCTCCTCCTGGGAAGATGGACCCTTCCTCTTAAGAGTCCCGGTTTTCCTCACTTCCATTGGGTGACTACCCGCCCCCCTCCAGCCCTCCGACCCCCCCCAGCAGACAAAGGCCCATCAGGTCTGGCCCCTGGCAGGGGCCATCCAGCTCACCATCAGAAGCCTGCAATCCTGGCTACCTTTCCCGTGCTTGCAAGGAGCCCCCACGGTCTTGCGAAAGAGATCCCGGAAGGAAAGAATTAAACTTGAGAAAGTTTAGCCTCCACTCAACAAAGAAAGCCAGGCGTTCCCACTGCATTTCCCAAGAATCGGGGGTCAGGGGACTTTCCTTTTCCCCTTTCTATAAATCTCCGTCCCTGACTGGGTTCTCGGGGCCTGTGACTTCCAGATACTCAAGGTTTGCCGTCTCAGCCAACAGGGCACTGGTCAGCCCTGAAAATAAGTATTTCATATAAAAGATCCATTGTCTTGGCTTGGAGACAATTGTTGCGTTTTCCCCTCCTCTGCTCCGACACATCAGCTTGCCCGGCCGATGCCCAGGCTCCCTTCTTGTCCCAACATTGCGTTCTGAGAAAGGGCCATCTTGCTGGGTCTTCCTGAACCATCGGCTAAGAGAGCAGATTCTCCTCAACGAAGCGTTCTGGGAAATGCATGCTTGTATTTGGCCAAAGAACAATTAGATAACCAGCGGTGAAACCCTCCCACCAAATCGCCACCCGCGTTGCCAGCTCGAATGCTGGCAGCCGCTGTGGCCGCTCTGGACCCCCGAGTGGTGATGGCCTGCCCTCGATCTTCCCTGGGGCCCCAAAGAGGTGAGAGGCACAGGTCAGACCCCCAGGTCAGCACCCACGTGAGCTCCTCAATTGCCATTCTGTGGGGAGGCTCCCCTCCTTCCTCGGTAAACACGTCCCAGGACCTCACGGGGCCTTGCTCTCATCTAGTGTCCCCAGTGCCTCCGAGCCACGTTCCTGTGACAAGGGAAGCCCGGCTTTGCAAGCTTCCCGGCATTCCACCCGGGAGAAAATATCAAAGTTCACCTTGCACCGCCTTTTGGGGGTGAGGAGTTAACTCGTAGGTGTTCTTCCGAGAGAAACCAAAACTGGACTCTGGTTCTTAGAAACTCGGGAATATAATCATCACTCATGGTAAACACAGTGATCACCATTTACAACAGCAGCACGCTTTATGGTGTCCCTGCCACGTGCCAGGAACCGTGCTTTGTGGGGAGAGAGCTGTCTGGACACTGACCGTGCGGTCGTTATTCCTAGGGCTAGGGCTCAGAGTGCAGGCCCGGGGCGGTGAGGCGCCTTGTCTGGGGTCACACAGTAAGCCAGGGGCAGAGGTCAGATGGGAGCTGTCCCACGGGAGCCAGGACACCCCAACCCCCGGCCCGTTCGTGGGGTTCCTGCAAGTGTCTTCTTCCTTCTCCCCAAACATGCAAGGACACCCTCTAAGCCTGAGGAAAACCAAGCATGATGGTTGTGAGATGTTTTCCTGGCAGGCCTGCAAGGGCCGCCCTCCCTTCCCAAACACTGGCCTTCACTAGCTAGGGACACACACTGGTTTCCCTGGACACCAGGGAGCACTTGCTCAGGCAGAGAGCCCGTCCCTCAGCCCCAGGGACTGCCTTTCCATCAGGCCTCACCCACACCAGGGCAGAATAGGCCCCAGGCCCCTTCTGAGGACGAGAGCAAGCAAGACCGGTTCATAGACCGCCCCATCGGGGACAAACGACACAGACCCAGAAAGTGAGCCTGCCTCGAAGCTGCCGCTGTCCCCACGGAGCCCCGCACAACGCCATCCGCACCTGCTCAGGTGACGGTGTACACCCGGGCCCCAGTGGAGGCCTCGTCACCACACATTGCCCGTGTCGAGCAGCTGGACCCCACCAGCACCCGGGACACCCCTCACCCAGGATCTGGGGGCTTCAAGTGGCCAATGGCTGGGCAGGACCTGGCCCCAAGTGCAGGCGAGGAAAGACCCGGGGTCCGGCCCTGGTTTAAAACAAAAGCAGAAATGCCAGGGCCAGCCTCCCACTGGCCCCCCGCAGTCCATGAGTCCCTGTCCCCCTGCTTAGCACATTCTTTCTATTCAGTCCAGAAGCGACAAAAACCACACAGGAGCCATTTCCAGAACCTCTATTTTGGCGTGCATACCCTCAAAAATGGATTCTGCCTGGTCGGGACATCCCAACACAGTAAGAAGCCCCCGGAGGGCCCAAGTCGCCACTGGGTCTGGGCTGGCTCCAAAGCAACAAGGACAAAGGCAGGACAGGATGGCGCTAGGGCCAAGGCCAGGCCTCTGTCCGGGCGTGGGGGGTGGGGGAGCACTATTTACTAGAGACTGTCAACCCCATCTCCCTCCAGGGGCCGGGGCACACTTGGGCCGCCGAGATGGGGAATCTGGAACTTTGTCAAATGGCATCCCCCCGCTAAGTGGTCCTGCGGGCACCTCCGTGGATGCTCAGGCCTTTCCCTGCTCCCACGGGCCCGGGGAGAAGCAGCCACGGATGCCCCTCGCTTGGGGGGTCAGCAGAACGCCACACCGTCCTGCCCACCACGAGATACGGCACAGGTCATCTGCGGACGCGGACAGAACATCGCCCGCACTCTGCAGGCGAGGGTCCTCTGGAACTTGAGCTTCTTCTGAGCAGGAGCGGGTCACTGCCAACGCCAAGCAACAGCTCCCGGCCGCAGCAGCACGCCTCCCGCAGCGGCGGCCCGTTCCTGAGATCGTTCTGGCACGTCCCACCCGGGTTTCACATCTGCTAACTGCCTCTGACAGCGTCATAAATAAAAATTCAAAACGGGGGAGGTGGGGAGGTGGTGTGAGGGGTTGGGGGGAGAGCGGCCTAGCAGAAGGGACGGCCGGGGTCCGGTATGCAGCGCTGGAGCAAACTTTTGGCCTCTGCACCTGGAGTTGGCCATATCTCAGCCGAACGGTCTCCTCTTTCCTCCGGATTCTAGGGAACCAGGCAGCCCGGGGAGAGGCTGTGGTGCGGCAGGCCTGGGCGACTTGGGCCTCTGTCCACGTTCCCGGAAACATGGCCTTCAGGTGCCAGCTCACAACTGGGCCGTTACGGAAACGGCCCCCCCTCACGCCCATTATTTTGTGGTCAAATCACCCATTAAGGTTCCCCAAACCACATCAGTAAGATGGGGAGGGCAGAGGGGAAATCGTACTGTGATAGGATGGGACCAAAAAGCGTCCTTAATCCCGCCCCTGCCGCCCCCAGGATGGGTTTCACTTCAACAGGATGGGTGCCCGCGAGTACAGACACGCATTTTAGAATCCCAAATGGCTAGAACCAACGAACGAGGATAAAACGAAGACAGTGATGGCCTGCAGAGACCGCCCTGGCTTCTGAAACCCAACTTTGAAGAAATTAATTTCAGCGTTACCTTACAACCCTGTAATTATGGCAAACGCGCATGCCTTCACCCATTTCTTGCTCCCCACAAACTCCCCAGGGCCGCCGGCTGGGCCTGTGTGTGAGCCGCCTATAAAGGGGGATTTATTACGAAAAGTTATGAGTTGTTTTTCGTTTTATGCCACCATAAACAAGAGCCTCCACACAAGGGCCTTTCACTCAACCGGCCCAGTGGCCACCAAGGCTTCACTGCGGCCCCCTGAAGCCCGCTCTCCATAAATGCTTGACCAGCAGGGGAAAAAAAAATTAAAAAAAAAAAAAAGAAGAAGAAGAAGAAGCGGCGCCTTGGCTGGCTTAGGAAAGGAATGAAAAATGTTAATTTTTCAAAAAGGGATTGCTGCTTCCAGACACCCTTCCAAACACATCGCCCCTAAAAACAGATGCTTCTGTCTTTTTTCTATTCTGGGGAAGATAACTGCTGTGGCTACCTTCTGCGTCCGACAAGATTCTCTCCGGCAAATGGTCCGCACGCCTGAGATCAGGAACTGTATTTCACAAATAACAAGTTCCTGAATTTTAATGACGGCCGCGGAGTTCTTGCCAAGCTGGACGGGCTGCCGGTTCCAGAGCAGCCTCCCCGGTCTGCGGAAGGCCTGCCTGCCCTACAGGCTCTTCTTAGAAATTCCTTCATTAATATTTAAATACTCACTAAGTAGCGAAAGTGAGAAATGCACTTACCATGCTCAGGAGTCGCCCCGGAACCCGATGGTGACCCGGGACACGCAGGTCGACTGCCCTGCCCTTGGCGGAGGAGCGCGCCGGGACGCGGCCGGCGCTGCGCTCTCGTGCCGGCACCGCACAGGCCCTGGGCCACGGGTCTGAGTCCTGGTCCGAAACGCTTCCCTCCTTGGCGCGTGTAAACCGCAGAGCGCAGCGCGGTGCCATCTCCCGCAACTCTTCGCAGGGCGGGACGGCTCCGGGACGGAGAGACGGCCGACGGCCGGGCGAGGCGCACGGCCAGGCCCCAGCGCCCAGGTCCCGCACCCCGCCGCTCCTCTTCTGACCCCGGCTTGCCCGTACGGAGCCACCGGACCTCTCCGAGGAGCGGCGGGCAGCACCCGGTCTCCGCGTCCGCGACTAGCGCCTCGGGGGACCTTTGTCCCCGGCGAAAACGAAAGCGCGCCGGGCCGGGGGCGCCCACGCCCTGCCGCGGAGGTCCGGGCCAGCGCGCCCCGCGACTTTCTCCAAGTTCACGTGCTTCCCGGGCCGGCGGGAGACGCGGGCCCCAACTTGCAGAGCCCGGCCGTCGGGCGCGCTGAGGGTTGCGGGCGGGCTCGGGGCGGCCCCGCGGCGCGGCCCGGGCACAATGGGCGCCGCCGGGCGGGCGCGGGGACAGCGCGGGCCCGGCTGCCGCGCGGCCGCTCGTCTGGCGCGGCCCGGGCGCCGAATGCGGCGGCGGCTTGGCACAGACGCGCCGCGCGCCGGGTGCATGCTAATGGCCGGCGGCCGCGCCATGAATTATTCAGCAGAGGCGCGGAGAGGGCGAGCGCGGCGCGGAGGGCGGCCCGGCCCGCGCGTCCCCCGCCGCTGCGAAGCCGCCGCGGCGACTTCCCAAACTTTCCCCGGTAGGCACCGAGGATGCGGCCCCCGCGGCGCCTCCGTCCCCGCCCGAGCGCGCCGGCCGCGCTTCCCACGTTGCCGCCTATTTTATGTCTTTTGTCTCGGAGTTGGCACCTGTCCCAGAGAGCGCGTTTCCCTGCCCACCCCTTCGCCGCCGGATCGGGGCGGGGGAGGGGGTACGGGGGACCCGGAGAGGAGGGGACGGGGAGGTGGGGGTGGGGGAAGCAAGGCGCCTACGGGCCCCGCAGCCAGGAGAGACCTCCCGGGGACAGCGGCCGTGCCCGCGGGCCCGGGCGCCTCTGTTCCGCGGGGAGGTCAAGGCTTCGGCTGTGCCCGGAATACCAACGAAGCCTCGGGGGGCCCCGGCCGTGCCCGCTGCGGGCGAGGACGGGCCGCGGCCCCTCCCCGACTCCCACTCCCCCCACCCTCCGCCGCGCACCCTCCTCCGGGGGCCGGCGCGCGCGGGCGGGGCGGGCGGCGCGAGCAGCGGATTCGCCGCCCGAACCCCGCGCCTCGCCCCGCAGCCCCGCGTGCGCGCCCCCGCGGGCACGCCACCCCCGGCGCTCCCCGCTGCGCGCCCCCGGCCCGCGGCCCCGCCCGCCTGCCGGCGCGGCCAGGGGGACCGCGCCGCGAGGACCCCATCGGCCTCCAGCGTCGCGCCCCGGGGCCGCGCGGCTGCGGGGGCGGGCGAGCGCGAGCCCTGGCCCCTGCTCGCCCGGCCGCCCTGGCACCGAGGTGGCTGCCGGAGCGCGCTCGGCGGCTGCGTTCCGAGGCGCCGGCTGCCATGATTGCGGGCTGGGGGGCGCGCGCGCAGGCTCTGGCCCGGCTCAGGGACCCCGGGCGGACCGACGGTCTCCGGCCTGCGCGCAGACCGGTGCGTGCCGCGGACGGCCGCTAGGGTAGCCGGCTCGGCACTGCAGGGGCCGGCGTGTGCCCCGGAGCTCTGGACAAAGTCCCGGGCCAGGGCTCGGGGTCGACGGCGGCGGCGGGCTTCCCCCAGGGCAGGGTGCGTGCCAGGGCGACCCCGCGGCGGCTTTGCGGACAGCGCCCGTCCGGCGGAGGGAGGGGCGCGGTGCCAGGTGTGGTGGGGGGGGCGGGGTGCACGGATCTGGCGAAGTGGAGAGGGGCAGCGCATGAGCCCAGAGATGGAGGGGGTGCGCAAGGTGCTTGGCGGAGGGGGTGCCCTCAGAGTGCCGGGAAGGCGTGGGATGGCGGGGGCACCGTGCCCCGGGCCGCTGCCCAGCTCCGAGCTCGCTCTTCCTTCCCCGCAGAAACAACTTCCTGCTCGGCTGGCCCAGGGCGGAGGAGCTGCGGAGGTTTCTAGGCCTCAGCTTGGCTCCTGGAGGCGACTACACTGCAACACCCCGGGACCTTTCCTTTCCTTGCCCCCTCCCGGGGGGGTCGCGACAGGCCGGGCTCCAGGGTCCCGCCTCTGGTTATAATGCCAAGGAGGCCCCAGCAGCTTTTTTCCTGCCGCTTTAGTGGTTTCCCCGCAGAGAGTCCGGCCTGGCCCTCTGGCGCTTGGGGACGACACCGGGTCACTACACTCAGACCCCCTCTCCCTGTCCGGGCATGAACCTCTCTCAGAGCCAGATGGACCTGGCTGTCCCCGGACGCCCGCGACGGGGGCCTAAGAGGAACAAGGTCTCTTGGGCCCCATCCCAATGTCTCTCTGTGCCTGTCTCCCCGCCCCCCCCCCCCCGCCCCAGCCGGCCTTGGCATTCTAACCAGTGTCCCTTGACGTCACATCTCGCCATTTCTGTCAACCAATTGAAACTTGCTCGTTGTCATAAAAATATATATACTTTTTATGCCATTGGTGCATTCAAAAGTTCCTCGTGTGCCCTGCTTCCCAGGAAACTCCATCCCATATTGGATTGGACTGCCCAGAAAGGGGGAACTGGCTGCCGGAGGCAGGGCTGGGCTGGGTCGGCTGCAGCAGCCTTGCCAGGGCCCGAGCTGTCCACCGACCCAGCTTAGAAGTTCTCTAGACCCCTTTGATCTTGGCCTTGAATTGTGGCGGGACACCCCCCACCACCGCCCCATGATGAACATGGTTTTGTGGGGAGGGGAAACTCCAGGACATATTAAGGAATCTTCCAAAATGATATTGCTGGGTGTTAGGGTCTGAGTGTAGCCTCTTTCTAGGGACGGCTTTTCTTACTCCTACGAGAAAACGGAGTTTTATGAAATGCTAACCGGTTCATCTCACTGAAACGCTGAACCAACTTTCACTTTTCACAGCTGCTGACTGAACAGGCAGAGCAGAGAGAGCCCAAGCAGGGGTGACTTCACAATGGGGTGGGTTTCACTCTTTTCCCGGGGAAGGTCCAGGGTGGCCCTCCCAGACTCAAGGACTATGGGGATCCAGAGCTGGAAGCCTAGGAATTCTGGGTTCTTCCTTCCTCAGAAATGGACACCCTTGGAGCTGTTTGAGATGCGGGAATGCCGTGCCCATGTTCTAGCAATACGGCCGAAGGACAGTGTCTCCTGTCTAGCACAGTCCTTTATCATTTCCTTCCCTATTACGATGCCCAGTCCCGACCTGGGCTGCAGGGTAAGAGAACGGGTTCCTACAAGCTGAGTATGTGCCGGGCAGTCCCAAAGAGCCGTCCAGAGCCTTCTTTCCACACTGAGGAAGAACCCAAGCACCAATGGCCATTACACACAACCCCCCCCCCACTCCGTCCACTCATCTCTACTGCATGGTTCAACTGCTTCAAAAAACACATTAGACATTCTGTGGCTTAGCAACTTTGGGGACTCCAGAACTACAAAATGCTTTCAGGGACTGGCTGAATGCAGGCATCTAAACACACTGTCTCGGGCCCTTTTAATACCAAACCTTGTTTTTCCAAAATAATGAGCAAGCGCGGTTAATGATCGAATGGGGATTTTTAAAATAAATATATTTTCACACAAAACTGCTCCCAAGGGTAAACCCTGAAGTTGTGCATACCTTTGCGATAACGTTCACAAACGCACGCACGCGCACACACACACTGTGATCTATTTATACTCTCTTCCCTAAACACTATAAATATTATAACTAATGTGATATATGTTTTGTGATTAAATTGGTGGATTAAAACATTGAATTTAAAAAGCCACAAAGAGAAAGAGATGATCTTACCTTATGCCACTTACAACTTTTGTTCCTTTGGCAAAATACAAATTTGACAACTGTATCATTACTGAAGGCAATAAGCAAATGTTAGCATATTAGCTTTGTAATTTTCACCTGAAATCATTGTATAATCATACCAGCTTGCTAACCTTTTTATTAGCTGATTTTTTTCGTTCTCTCACACACAGTAATAAGTTAATTTAATGCCACTTTCCTCCTCCCAATTTTTATTTGGTAAAACAAGAAGTTGGATGAGTCAGAACAATATTTGAGAACGCACAATTTTTTTTTTATCCCCTCTGTACTTGGCAAGGATTTACATATAATTTGGTTACGAATTCAGAAATCAAATTCTGCTTTATTCAAGGAAAATAATAGCTCTCTGGTAATTTCACCGGGCATTATTTAGGTTGGTTTTTTCAAGTCTTTTTCCAACTTGCTATAAAATTACATTTTTCAAAGTAAATAATTTTTTAAAAGTATGCTCAAATTATCAAAAAAGAAACCTAGAAGATTTACGTTGTTGGTGAGTGTTAACGACGGACAGTCTCCCTGGAAGAACTTGGTCTGTGCCTGTGGGCCACACCACGCCTAAGGTCAGATGCTCGAAAAAATAAGTCCTAGGAAGGCTCTCGATATAGCAGGATGTTTACACTATTGGCCTTATACAGTTATTTTTTCCTGATTTCTCCCCAGATCTGCCTAATGGGAATGCAGCTGGCGACTTCCTGCTCTGCCCCTGAGCCCCCGTGTTCCCAGCTCAGCCTCTGGCCTCACACCAGTGAGGGCCACGGGCATTCAAGTTCACTGTCTCTTTTCCCAACGCCGTGACTTTTAGTGGTTAAAAAATGTCAGTATCTAAGGCATTCCAAGGACTTCGTAAACAGATGCGTTTAATCTAATTAAAGCAAGCAGGATGCGTGTGAGTGAAAACTTACATTTTCACTTGGGTTTTGAACATCCAGCTTGCACACTTAAGAATAATGATGTTTTCAAAGCTGGCCCAATAAGCTTGAGATTGTCAGAGCGTGGCGGTTCCTGGGTTAGATGCCCCTTCTTCAGTCATCCAGACAATGTGCCCTTTTGAGGAGCTACTGGGAGGCTAAGGGTGCTGCGTGGAAAGGCAAACAAGCTTTAACATTTTTTTCTTTCTTTCTTTTTTTTCTGTCTTTCTTTGTTGTTGTTGTTGTTGTTGTTGTTGTTGTTGTTTCTCTTATCTCAAAGTAGTCTGCCGGTTTGGGATTCCGTTTCTATCTATTTCATAATAATGCGTACCCCTACTTCATGCAGGCTTTAATTGTATGCTCAGTGACTTGCGCACAAACTCACTGGCATCAGTTTACCTTGGATTTTTTTTTTTTTCTTATGGAGATGGTTGAGTAAGGGGGCCAGGGGAAAGAAGCCTGCTAGTGTAGCTACAGGTAAACCGAGGGAAAGATCATCGAGTGAGGGTCTCGGGCTGGGGGAGGAAGCGCAAGCAAGCCCCACAGAAAGGATTCCTTCCTTGCAAACATAACGAAGCATTTTCAAAATCCTTCGCTTTCGTTCACCCCATTTCGTGTCAACCTTGGCATAGTTCACTAAAAACCGAAATAAAGCTCTAGCTATAGGACAAGCACGTTTGAAGAAGAAAACAGAGGGCAGAAATCTACACTAGCAGCCACCCGCCTCTCCCCGGGAAAAAAAAGAAAAAAAAAAGCCAGCATGCTGGCAGACCATTTCTGTGTCTTCTTTCCTAAAATACATATATATCCACATATATATGGAACAGACTTAGTGTGTCTGCCCCAATGACGATGAATAGCACGCCCCACGCTCTCTCCTAACTGATGGGCAGTAACTCCCTGCCCGCATATTCACATGTCTGTTCAGAAACATGTGGGCAGCTGTTTTGTCATATTTAACACACTCGCAAAGTCCACACATTCACCTTTCATGGTGTGTTACCTGCATACGTATATTTTTTAAAAAGTCTAACAATGCTGAAAGCACTTTTAGGAGGTTAACTATTTTTTTCCAATAAAAGGAAAGCCTAAAACAACCAGAAGTCTGCAGTAAATGTGTGTTCAGTCACACATACGTCTATATATGTGAATATACTGTATATAATACATACATTCCGGCATCAAAAATTTCCCCTTACAGATCAAGAATCACAATGAATCTTTTTCATTCCCAAGAAGTAACAACACAGATCAGAAAAAAATGAATTAAGGACGACAGACCAATACCCCTGGTCATACACGCATCCAGCAAATGCCAAAGTGAGGTCCTCGGCATGACATAAGGAATGAGAAAAAGCACAGAACAAAATAAAGTTTTTAAAAATCAAAATTAACTCTTGACGAGAAGTGGACACTGAATTTATTTCAGTTGTTCAATTCTGCAGTCCCTCAAATGGAATCATCACCAATTGGGAAACCGACACTTTCCTAAAGAATTTAGCCTGCCACCTATAGCAAATGTGTATTAGCAATTAAAGGCAGATTGGAATTTGGAATTTAACAGTTTCTGGTAGACAGTTACCAACTTCCATGAAAATGAGAAACATCAGAAAATCTGAATAGAATTTCTCTCCCCAAATATCCAAGGAATGCCTTCGTTTCACATGTTGAAAAGCCTTGATTTATTTGAAATATTTTTGCATCGTATCAATCCTTTATATGGAGCCTGAAATAGCCATTATTTCAATAACTACATAGTCTTTTTGAATCACAGCTAAGCAGACTTTGCTATTATACATTTAAAGCAATTTTGAACTTGAAAAACTGTCACGTTTATTTAAAAAAAATTTTTAAATACTGCTGAAAGTCAGCTCAATTGTTTTCTTCCCCCCAGATGAAAGGAGAACTTTGGCATCATTTCTTAGCCATACAGTTCCTCAGTGAGCTAGGTAAATTATAAGCCCTTAGAATAAAGAAGAAAAGAAAGGAAATAAATCCTGATTTAGAACTCAAAAGGCTCATTGTTAAATTGCAAAGGACAGCAGGAACGTTTTTTTAAAATCAAGATTTCACAGATCTGTTCTTTAAAATGATTGCAAAGAACCCAAGCTGCCTGCGAAGTAATCACATGCAGAATGAGGGAATTTTTAGGGGACAATTTCAAGTTGTTTCAGATTTGACCATGGTGGTCTTACCAAAATACTCCTGTTTTATTTTCTTAAAATCTAATATGATTTCACACCACACACGCAAGTAATTTGCCTTGTATATAACGACAGTTTCATTTTCCTAAATGTGCCTAAATACTGTAGCTTTTAGTTCTGGTTAACACAGAGACAAGGGTAAAGCAGGATTTTGCATGTATGCCCTTTCTACAAAAAGTCAAGAAGTGTTTTAACTAAATTTATCACTGAAGGACAAGATAATATTTAATGACTGCAAAGGAAAATACTCAAAAACAGAGCTGATGCTGTTGTTCTGTTTTGTTTCCTGCTATCTATAGAGCAACTTTCGGTGAAATCCTTCATATTAAAAGGACACGAAGTTTATTTCTTTTAACGAAGAGAAAGGGGTAGTGTAAGCAATCGGGTAAGGGGTGGCTTGGAATTTGCAAATATGAGTCGACATAATTTTCACACAAGGAACCTGTATTTTAAAAGAATCTATTTCAAAATAAAGAGAGAAGTGCACAGGCTTGGTTCTCCCTGAGGCTCCCAGGAAGCGATTTTAAATCATCTTCAAGGGCTCGAGCCTTGGCTAATATCTTCCCATTAACCAGTTTTTCAACTCTGTATTCTAGATTGGCTACGCGATCCTGCTTCCAAGGTGGCCCTTTTTGCACCTTCTCATCTAGAAGGAGTGACTGTCGCTTCCTTCCCCCACACCGACAACCTGAAATTGACAGTCTCTCACACCTACAACGCTGGAAACTTCTAAGAGGGCTCTGAGGCTTACTGGGAAACTTCTCTCACTGGGGGAAAAAAAACAAAAAAACAGAAAACAAAACCCTTCTCGACACACACCTGGATCTACAGATGTGGAAAAACTAACCAGCTGTGGCCAAAAACCAAAACACTCAACCTCCCGAACACAGTCTGCAAGAAACACAGAGCCCTTTGACGCCACACGAAGACTTGTAAATAAAATAGCTCCAAGGCAGACAGGCTGAATGAGCCTCTTAAAACAGCCAGTTGGTGCCTCAAAATTTAAAATTAGAACATTAAATGTTAACAACACGAGGATATCCTGGGATACGTGTGTGCGCGCATGTGCTTGTCTCCGTGTGTGTGTGTACATGCGTGTGTATATGTATGTAGGAATACAAGTTTTGCCGCTTGGAGCTGCTCCGAGGTCCTGCCGGGGAGCCCCTAAACCAGGCAACGGGCCGGCCGTCCCCGCGTTCACTTTGGGCCCCTTCCTTTCTCATGACACATGTGCGAACACCCAAAGCCAGCGAAAACACAACCTCCTGTAGATAACAAGGACCGATCTCAGATACAGAAAAGTCTTTGCCTGGAATAAATGGTGATTTGTGGAAGGCAAACCAAGCTGACCTCATTCTTTGTCATTAGGACAAAAGCGGCATAGCCCGTGTTGGGGAGTGAGGCCAGGGCCGGGAGCTCTGGGAGACACGGGGGCTGGACTCCTCTGAGAGAAGGTCATGTTTTGGGGGTTGGGCCGGGGTTTGGGCTCCGCAGACCCTTACCCTAGCCAGACTGGGCATGGCCGAAGATAGAGTCTGGGCTTAGACTCTGGGATCAACATTTAGGGCTCTCGGGTGTCCGTGCCCGAAGGAGGAGGGTCTCCAAACCGTCAAAACCAATCCCCCAAATTGGGGGCCATCTCGGTGTCCTGTCCAGAGGCCTCAAGGGGACAAGGACGTTCTTTATCTTGCTCAATTGCTCACCACGCTTGGCCCACACGTCCTTCTTCTGGCTGATGCAGAGGGTTTCCATACCACTCAGGGCAACAGAAAGAGCCAGAGCACATGGTCCGGGCCAGGTACCACAGGAGTCGCTAGGAATTTCCATCACGAATCAGCAGCCTCGTAGTAAAGGGTTCTTCCTGTGCTAAGGAGAGCACCTCAAGTGCGTACCACAAGCGCGTCCTAATTTACTCAGTGTTTTCCCCTGTCTCTGTCTCACGGGATCTCACAGCCCAAGAGGAAGACACAACAAAAATGATGATGCCTCCCTATAAGCCAGGGAAACTGAGGCCCACGTGGATGGAACAGTGACTTGGCCTGGGACCCTAAGCCACACATGCCACTTTGATATTTTGGCTTGCTTGCTTGCTTTCTTTTTCTTTCTTTCTTCTTATACATCACCACCCACCTCTTCCTACTCAAACACACACAGGTTTATTCTATCGGTAAGAACCATTCCCAGGAAGAACAGAGCCTCATTGAAATCTGGGTCCCAGAACTGCTTTAAGCTGGCCAGCTCTGGCGGTCCCCCGCCCCTGCAGCCAGATTCGGTCATCTGAGGTGTCCACCATTCCCAGCCAGGTGCATCCTGATTTCCCCCTCAAGTCTGGGCTGGGATGAGTCTACGTCCGGTGTAAAATCGCGGACACAAGGTTTGCCACTGGGCCCGCCAGAGTCCTCCCGACCAAGCAGCCTCGCCTGAGCTCGGGAGTTGTGATGCTCTCTGTCCACCACCCTTCCTGCTAGGGGAAAGTGGGGGGCAGCACCCCAAGAGCAGGAGGATCTCCCCAGCCATGCAGCCAGGGAGGCTCTGAGCTACCTGAGCCTTCCCCCTGCTTTCTGCCCTCTCTGAAGCCGGCAGGCCCGTGCCAGTCGTTTTGATATAAAAGACCAAGCAGGTGACCAGGACGGCCAGGGAAAATCTCTAAGTCACACACCAGCAAGGACCACTGACACCTGGCTGCCTGCGGAGAGGCTCCCGGTGGCAGTTCTTTCCAGGAGGGCTGGCCCGGGGCCCGGGTCCAAACATCCGCATTCTGCAGGGGCACACATAGCGGATCAGATGAACTCATTACTCGTCAAAGCAGAGAAAGGACAGGTAGGGACTGCGGCGGTGGGGGACCGACAATGAGGAAGGGGACAATGAATGAGGAAACTGGGTTCTTTAGGAAATAGCACTAGGGACAGTGAGCCATGCAGGGCATGTCTCCAGGGCCCTTCCCTCTCCGGCAGAGATCTGCACCACATACAGAAACGCACCCAGTGCTGGCCTGGCTGCCCGCTCGCCCCCCAGCTCAGCTCTGTCCTCCCAGCAGAAGGGCATGGCCCACAGCTCCAAGACACCACACCTTCCCGAAGCCAGACTCCGCCTTAGAACGTCCCACCCCACAGACAACCCGCTCAGAAACACAAGTAACATTTAAAAGAGTCTCCCTAACAAAGGTGAGCAAATGCAGCTAGGCATTCATGAGGAGTGGGGCGAACGAGAACTAGAGACCACCAGGCTCCTCTTCAAAGCAAAGCCTTCCAAGACTCCTTCCTCTTTCCTTTCTGCACCTAACTACAGGAGAAAGTGCTTTTTAAAAAAGACCAAAATCTATTAAAAAAAAAAAAAAAAAAGAGTCACAAGGAGCTGAGTCACAGAAGCTTTTTGGGGTAAAAAGTGTAACCTTGCCCAGAATTTGAGGGAAAAACAAAGAACACAGAGGGCGCGGAATGGCCAAGGCCCGACTTCAGCGACAACAGCCTTACCAACATCTTCTCATCCCCAGCCTTCCCTAGAGCTGTCTGCAGACCCCGGAGAGGTTGTGAGGCCTGGGGCCGGACAGAGCCCCTGAGCCAGAGAGGGGTCTGAAGGTCCCTGTTTTCCCTCACTTGGGACTCGGAATTCTGCTTCCCTGGATCTCCTCTTCTTTCCCATCTGCCGGATTCCCCGCAGAAATAAAGAGCAAGAAAGAAAAACAGGGTCCAGTGAACCTCTGGTCTCTGCACCTCCACCTCCTAAATAAGGCCCTGCCTAGAGGTGCCTCGTGTTGGGGTACTGGGGTCCTTCCCCCAGGGGGACAGGCGCGCGCGGGGCCGTGGTGGCTGCCTGCGGTCTGTCCGCGGACCAGGCTCATCGGACAACCGCGGCTCGTCTCATGCAGCCCCCGGGGTGCCAGAGTCCGGGCTGGGCAGGGGCAGGGGCAGGGCTGTGCCTGCACCAGCTCCGGTGGTGGCGGGAAGGCCCGCGAGCGCCTCCCCCAGGCAGCCCCCGGGCTCGCGGCGCAGGACCTCGCGCGGGGTGCTGCGGGGGGGCGGCCTGGGGCCTGCGGTCCGCACCCCGCGCAGAGCGGAGCCTGAAGTCTGAGCCTGCGGCTGGGTCTACCCGGGCCGGGCGTCGGGTCCGCAGGGGGCGGGACGGGGTCCGGGTCCGAACCGAGGCCTGGAGTCGGAGTCGGAGTCGGGGTCCGCGGCCGGGTCTGCGAAGGGCAGAGATCGGGGTCCAAGACGGGGTCCCCGTCCTGAGTCCTGAGCCGCGTCCTGAGCCGCGCTGCGGTCCGGGGTCTGGGTCCGAGTTCCCGGCCAAGCCAGGGGCCGGGGTCTGGGGTCCGCGTCCGCGTCCGGGTCCGAGCAGGGGCCGGGGTCCGCGGCGGCGGCGGCACGCGCCCCAATTAGCCGCGGCGGGCGGTGGGGCGGCCCCACTGAGGGCGAACAAAGGGCGCGACCCCGGGGTCAGGGAGTCGCGGGCCGGCGGCCGCCACTTTGTTCGCCCGCCCTGTTTACTTTGCCGAAGTAAAGCGCACAATATTGGCTAAAGCGGATTAGAGGGTCGCGCCCCGGAGGCCGGCGGGACCTCCCAGCCGGGCGCCTCCCAGGCCGGCCGGGCCTCCGCGCGCAGACCCCTTCCCGCCGGCGTCCCCACCCGCAGAGACAGCCGGGGAAACTGAGGCTGCGCCCGCCAGGCCCCGCCTGGGGGGCAGGAGCGCGGGCCCGGGGTCGGCCCAGGGCCTGGAGGAGGACTCGGCGGAAGGCGCGCCCTCGCGGGTCCCTGCAGGCCTGGGCTCACCTGCGCCACGTGGCAGCCCGGGCAGGGTGGCTCTGAGCGCGCCCCACGGGGCCTTTTAAGCCGGCGGGGGTGTGGGGGGGGAGCATTGCGTTATTTCCCAGACCCCTGCGTTTTAAAGATTCTGCCCTTCCCATCGCAGCTGGTCCTGGAAATTCATTTTACGGGGGGAAAAAATGACACTTGCTTGAAAGATACAGTATTTTAGATGGAAACGTGGATTGATTTTTCCACATCACAAAATCCTGTAGCATTGTAGTTAAAAAAGAAAATCCTCCCCTCCTGTCTTGACACGATGTTCCCATGCATCTCCGGCTGTCAGTCAGCAGGTGTCTTAAGATTGCAGAATAATATTTTGTGATAGGAAAGTCCTGCCAAAGTACAGCCAAGGGGCGGGGGGAGGAGTGTTTTCTTTCTTTTTTCAAAGACAAATAAGGAGTATAAATAAACCAAGGTTTCCCCCCAAAGACCACAGTTTATCATCTGGCATTATGAACCCCAAATCTATATGCTTCTCCAGATAGGAACTTGAAGAACCTTTTAAATTGCCAAGCAGTAGAGGCAGAAAACACAAACCTGCAATCAAGCACAGGGTCTAACCATAGGTGGTTAGACCAAGTATGGGACCAAGTACCCAAGAAGAACAAGAATGCCTTTTCTCCCTTCCCGATGCTATTGCTGAGGGGGCAAAAATATTTCTCCTTAAATTCACACAAAATCTGAATTGAGATTTTTATGCCCTGGTTGTGTAAACGTACGTGTTTGGTTAGTAAACGCATGTAGTGTTTGATTAATAAGCTATCAAGGTATAAATCTTTTATAAGAAATGAATAATATTTACTTACTATATATATCTGTTGGTCTAACGAATATTTCTGCTACATACCATCTATCCACAACTACTGAAGGAGAATACGCCAATTGTCTGTACTTCTACTCACAAGCCTTTAAAATTTTTTCTTTTCTGCTTATAAAAATACCATGTGTTTAGAGAAGGGACAGCAAGGTCCAAAGCCTGAGTAATTTAAAGATAGATATTTAAGATAGAGATCATTTATGTAGTGAACATAAAATGCAAATAATTCAAATATAAAATACACAGAAAAAGGAAAATTCACCGATATGCCCTTATTCAGAAAGAACATCCTATTGTATTTCCTTCCCAACAGTAAACATGTGCATACAAGTATGTCATTTACATCCATATTTACTGTATGTGAAATGTTGTATCTGTTGGTCCCTATGCCGTTACAAACTCTTTGTCAACAGCACTGTAACAGGGACATACTCTTCCATTATTTTGTTACGTGATAATTCACGCCACCATTCCCCATTATTCCAAATTCCATTTCTTGCTAATACTTCTCTGCTGTAACTAACACGACCACCAGTAGCCTCGTGTGCGAAGTCTGTCTGCGATGTGGGTCACGAACCGATCCCTAATGATCCGCTATCGGGATGTCGAAGGGTGCATTCTTCTAAGGGGAGCTCAGGCCGACCTCGTAGGCTCCATTTGTCCCATCAGAAATGAACGTGGAAATCTTAGAATTCCCCTGGATCACAGTTACCCCAGCAAGCAGGACGGGAATCAGTTTGTCCCCCCGCCGGAGGCCTGACGGGTTTGCGGGACCAGCCAAGGCACATACCGGATTGCGACACGGCATTTGGCAATGGGGCCCTCGCACTGAAGGGCCCATTTCTGCCCACCCAGCCGCTTGGCATGAACGCCCCACCGCGGGGTGGGTTTAAGTCAGGACCACAAAGCTGGACACCTTGGAAACATTATCTCAATATTTCTAATGAAACTCTGTGTGTCTAAGAAGTGATTTGGCTCCAGCGGCTTTTTTTTGCCGAGAATCCAGAACTTGGGCCTGCTTTTTCACCCCTTCTCCCAGCTGCTTCTGTCCTTCTGCCCCCTTGCCCTGTCCTGCATGGAGAAGGCCTAGCCCGGCTCTCCCCCATCTCTGCGGCCTGGGCCTTGCAAGGGGCCGCGTCTGAGGCCCCTGCCCCTTTCCTCCGACGCCCGGAGTCAGCCAGGGCTCTGCCATGGGGCCGTATTGGCCGTCTGTCTGGCCTGCCCTGACTTGGGTCCCGGAACGGTGGGGACGAAGCCTGGGGGCCGTGGAGCCCGAGGTCTTCTCCCCGAACACCGAGGCCCGCACGGGGGGCCTGCCTGAAGGAGGCGACCTGTGGGCCAGGGAGGAGTTGCCGCTGAAGGAGACCAGCCTGGAGAGGACTGGAGGCCACGGCAGAGAAGTCACGGAGTTCCTCCGAAAATAGGTGCCCCCAGGAACTGACACGGTGGCAGCGAAGAAAGCCTGGAGAGAAATCCTGGAAACCTGACCGAGCTGCAGTGGGGACGAGGATGAACAATTGTTCCCTTACGGGCATTTTCCTGTATTTTCCCAGTTTCACACGATGAGCGTATATTGCTCGCAAACTCAGAGAAGGATCCTATCACTGATCACACCGTATTTATTGTAAGTCAAGCAGATCTAATTCATTACCAGAATGAAACAAATTACTGTTAAACAGGTATGAGTTTAATATAAACAGTAATACTCCCACGCGGCTGGAGAAGTGACTAAGATGATAATGACATTCACGTGGTTCCAGCACTTTGCCCTTTAGAAAAACACTTTCAAACAGAAAATGAAACTGGGCAGCTTTGCTGTGCAAATATTGCCTGCCTTATTCTAGTTCTGCAACAGCCCTTGACCGTGGGCTCGGACGGACACTATTCTTCTCCATTTAAGTCTGGGAAACAGGCTTGGAGAAGCGGCGAGCCCCAGGACGGGAACAGAGGCTGGGAGTCGCCTGTGTGTCCACAGCAGTTCCCACACCTCGTCCTGGTGCTTTCCTGCAGGGGAGACATTCTTCCCGGGGATCGCCTGTGTTTCCCGTTATTCCAATTTTTTTTTTTTCCATTACCGGAGGCGGTGCCAGTGGCCAGGGTGGGACTGCAATTAGTGAAGATTTTCTTGGGTTTGTTTTAAAATACTGGTATTTGCACAGTATCCCTTGAGAGGTATGGGGCGCAGTGGGATGCAGCTGGCTGAGGTGCACGGGCGAGCCAGCCGGGCAAGGACTGTCTTTGTCACAGGGAGAGCCGAATGCCACACTCCCCCCGGGAAGGAAAAAACATGGGTAGGATGACAACTCACGTTCATGTCTGTGGAGCTTCTGAGGCCGAAGTCCACCCCAGAAGAGCTCATGATGCCAGTGTTTTGTTGTCTTATTTTTTTAAAAGGGGCCCCTTCTGGCCCCTTGATAACAACGGATGGGAACAGACCTACGAATCCGATGTATTTGATCTTAAGTCTCTTTCTTTCACAGTGAGTTAAAAGGCGAACCAGCATGCTGTCTTCTACTCTAACAGGCAATTGCTAAATTTGGATTTTGGGGGGGAAAAATTGTACTCCAGCTTGAAAATCCAATGGCTCTCAGAAAGCAAGTAAGATACACCACTCTTTATGCTAAAATCATCTTAACTGGTTTAAAATAAATCAGAACAAAATGATGTGAGCAGAACATATGCCTTCCATCGCTTGTCTTCGGAAGGCAGCCGTGGGGTGAGCGGCGGCCTGTGCACCCGCTTGCCGCCCGGAGAATGGCCCGGGCCCGGGTTTGGCACGTGGTGGTTTTGAACACAGAGGTGACCGCGAACCTGGGCTTTTTACATTCCGAGGATGCCTCCAGTTTCAGATGAGGATTAAATTATTTAAAACAAATAATTATCACGTGTAATCAGCAGGTAAGATGAATGAATTGGAGACATTTATTTATTTCCTCCCGGGAAGACATCTGGCACTTGGGATTTTTAAGCTGCGAGTAGATGGGCACATTTTCCCAAGACCCTTTATTTTCACTTCTCCTCGCACAGGGCACAGCAAACCATCCCTGCCTTCTAAAATAAAAACACATGCAGGGGCGCCTGGGGGGCTCAGTCGGTTAAGCCTCTGCCTTCGGCTCGGGTCATGATCTCAGGGTCCTGGGATCGAGCCCTGCATTGGGCTCTCTGCTCAGCGGGGAGCCTGCTCCCCCCACCCCACGCCTACCTCTCTGCCTGCTTGTGATCTCTGTCTGTCAAATAAATAAATAAAATATTTTTTAAAAAATAAAATAAAATAAAAACACATGCCACTTTAATTTCGCAAAGAAAATCCAACACGCAGAATATCTGCACAGATAATTTTTAATTAAAGAGAGAGAGAGACTGCTCGCCGTGCCCTCTACCTCTGGGACAGCAGTTACCTTCTCCATGTGTTAATAATTTAACTGTCAAATCACACCAAATAGCTAATTCCATCTTGGAGCCGCAAAGACTGCAACCCAGGAGGGAGATTTCGGTCATAACCACCGAGGCACAAATGCTGACAGAAGTCCTCCTTCCCGAGGGCCCCCAGACAGGGCTGGGACATGACTAATTTATTTTCTCTTATCCATCATCTATGCACCAGATTAAAATATTTATATCAGTCTGTTCACTTTAAGATGTGCGGAGCCGGCGTCAGCTTCCGAGCCACTCCTTGGGTGTTCAGTTTTGGCTTTTCATTGTTTCCAGCGATACACGGCCCTTCATGGGGAGCACTCTCAAAGGCTGGTGGGATCTTTGAGTGGGGACCGGCACGCACGGCTCTGTACCTTGGGCACAAACCTCTCCCCCGAGCTGCCCAAATGCCGCCTAGCCACAGTGACGGAGCTGTTCCGACACGTCTCTCCCAAGAGATGCCGGTGAAATCATGCAGGCCCAAGCCCTGTTTTGAGAAGGAGCTTACCTCTGGCTGGGCTGGCTGATGGAAACCAGACCTTAGTCAGGATGCCCCAGCCGGGCAGCCAGGTAGACAACAGGGAGCAGGGGGTTAATCGGGGAGTCGGGAGGGGTGCAAACAAAAGGCCATGGGCAGAGATGGGAAACCAGCAGGGGAAACCGGGCTGCAGGGCCCAGCCCAGCCAGGCGCAGACACAGGGAGCTCTGTGTGCCTGCCCGCTGCCCGGCACTGTGACTAACCGCCCCACTATTGTACCCTGAAGCCAGCCCTTTGTACTGTCCCCCTGGTGTCTGGGAGCAAGGCCGGCCGAAGAAAACCTTTCCAGCAGTCCTCCCTCATCCTGGAAGCTTGCAGCCCTAACACCCATTCTTTCAGCTCTCAGGGATGCTGGGGGCCCAACTCGCCCCTGCAAGTGTCCTTGACCCAGGCCAAGAAGGGCCACCCGCAAAAAAAAAAAAAAAAAAAAAAAAGCAGAAAAACCAGTCTCCCCAACTCTGGGATGGGGGGCATGGGGACCTGCCCCTGCATTGCCCTACAGCAGTCCTGCACTGTAATGCCACGTGGGGCCACTGAGCCTTTGCAACTCAGGGAGTCCGCCCAAACGGAGATGTATGTGAAGACCACAATCTGGAGTTCAAAGACTCGGGATCCAGAAAAAAAGGGGGAAAAACCTCATTGATAATTTCATATTAATTCCACACTGAAATATATGACTTTGGATATATAGTCGATAAGATAAATTTTATTTTTAGAGGGAATTTCACCTTCTGGTTTCCACTTTTTAAAAAAATGCGGCTGTTCGAACACGTCAAAGTCTGTGTCTACTGCACGGAGCTGGGCGAGGCCGGGAACGGGCCTCACTCGAAGCCTGCTCCCTGCAGGGAGACAGTGGCTGGGAGATAGCACCGTGGCTCCGGGCCCAGTGACCAACCGGCACCCGGAGACCAGGCGGACCGGGCTCTCGTGGCCACATCTGGCCTCAGCCTCGTGTTCACCGGTCTCCAGAAGTGAGTCTCGCACATTCATGTGCCTGAGAATCCTTTATAAACACTCACATGTGCATAGAAACACGCACACACACCAAGGCCCTGGATCCTCTTCACAGCTGTCTGTGTAAACCCGGTGCCCAATGGCCCCCGAAGGCCTCCGAAGGCCTCCCGGGAGCCAGACATGCGACCTGGGAGCCTCCCGGGAGCCAGACATACGACCAGACATGGAGACAGACTGGACCGACTGAGGGCCCCTTTATGGCTTTCACGGCCCCTAACACCTTTGCTTTTGTGGCCCCTTCCTCCATACATATTAAACAGGATATTTGATGACTGCCTTGGTATAAAGACGAATATGACTAAGGCTGAATTCTTCATTATATATTCATTATTATTATTGTTTTCTCCTGATTTTAAAAGACGTTAAAATTAAAACATGTTCACGGGCCCTCGCCAGGCACAGTGCCTCCCGGAACCCCCATCCCGCCACGCTCCTGCAGCCGGTCCCGCTTAGCGTCCTCACTCTCCTTCTGCACTGGGCGCTGGCCCGCTGTTCCTCCACGGACCAGATCACCTCCCTCACCCTAGAATCTCCTCCCCAAGTCCTGCCCAGAAGGGACAGTGTGCGAAGCCCCCACCAGACGCCAGAAAACTTTCCATATTGTTTTTTAAACACAAAAGTTGGTCATGAGACAGGTCCAGGATCCCAGAATGACTGAAGGCCCCAAGTCAGGGAAAAACCAAGACACGACGCCCCCAGCGCTGTGCAGGTGCGGCCCCCCCCCCCACCCCCGGCTCAACACCAAGAGACAAAGCCATTTAGCCGCCAAGCCCAGGTGAGGGCGGCATCCGAGGCCCCTGGGCCTGCCCCTGCGGCGCACCACGTGCCCCATGCCCTCCAGCCCTCACACCCGAGCAGCACCGGAGCCCGGGGCCCAGGTGCTGGCCGGGGACGCCCAGGCGGCCTGGCTTTCTAGGGTCTCCCAGAAAACGGCGCGGGGCGCCCTCCCACTCCACCCTCCCTCGAGGCCCCAGTGCAAGGCGGGCCGGGTGCAGGAGATGGTTAAAAGTCTGCATCCTTTTTGCATCCGCCTCCAGAGGAAGCGCTGCTTTTTTTTTTTTTTTTTTTTCTTTTCCCTCCCAAGCAGGAGGAGGGGGAGAAAAAAGCTGAGAGCAGCAATTCGCAGGCCTTGGGATGTTTTTCTCCTTGACAGCCCCGGGCCCCGCCTCGCGCACGCGGCCTCCCTCCGCCACGGCCACGGCCGGCCCGGCCCGTGCACACGCGCGGCCTCCCCGCCGAGCCCGCCCGCAGGGAGGGAGAGAGGAGGGGGCAGGCCGGGGCAGCGGCGGCGTCGCCTGGCACTGCCCGGCTTTGTGCCACCCGCCACCCCCCCGCCGCTCTCCAGCCACCCTCCCCCCCGCGGCCCACTCGGACCCGCCGCCCAGGGCCCACCCTGCCCACCCGGGGTGCCCTCACCTTCCGGGGGCCTCGGTCCGGCTCGCGCCCGGGGCGCCCGGCCACGTCCTCGGCGCCGCCTCCGCTCGCCCCACCCCGCTGCCCGCGCTCGGCGGCGAGCCTGGCACGGGGCCAGCGGCTGGGAGCCCGGCCCGGGCAGGGGAACCTTCCGGCGAGGGTGTGCGCGGGGAGGGGTGCGGGTCCCGGCGGTGCCCGCGGAGCGAGAGGCCCAGATGCCCGCGGCCCCCGCCCCCGCCCCGGCCCCTCTCCCGAGGCCCGTAAAGGCACAGCCAACACGGGCGATGTAGTCACAACAGGCATGTGCGGGAGCCGGCGAACAAACAAAAGCCCTTATTTATTTATTTAGTTCACACACTCAGATAAGGAGACGCCTTTTGTGCGCATAATGTCACACACCCCAGACAGGAGGCGATGCCGCGAGGTGCCCCGCGCCCGGGCCGGACAGCCCGCCTGGCCTCGGGAGCAACTGCGTGGCCGGGGCCTGGGCATTTCCATATTTAAATTGGGCAGCAGCGTATGATTAATTAAGAAGGAAAAAGGCAAAAAGGAAGAAAAGCCGTGGGGGTGGGGAGCCGGACATTCTGGGCAGCTCCGTGTGCCAAGGTGCCCGCGGCAGCTTAACCCCTCCGGTGCCAGGCCCAGGCCCCTGGTGGGACTGGCTCCAGCAGGCGGCCTGGAGGGAAGGCCGCCCCTGCCCTCCGCGCACTCCCGGCCTTGGGGTGCACACCCGGGCCTGCCTTTGTGTCTGGAAGGCTACCCCAGCTTCAGATGCTGCCCTGGGAACATTCCCTTCTTTCCGTTCTTATTCAGAGCAATTCCGCGTTGCTCCGGTCAACACCTTGTGAGGCGCCTGGCAGGCCCTCGCTAGGACCAGGAAGAGCTGCAGCCCTTCCCGCCAGGTCGGATGGACCCATCTTCTGCCATCCAGACCTTTACCCACACTCACGCTGAAATGAGGCCCTGCCGCCTGGGGAGGCTCCCAGATCCCCCCACGCTCACACAAGCGCCCCCCCTTGCTAAGGGGCTGCCCTGAGGCCTTTCCGTCCATGAGAGCAGCCTGCCTGTTCTGGGAAAGGGACAAGAACCACCCTTCTGGAAAAAATCAAGGGCTGGGGTTCCGTGAGAGCCAGGGAAGTCTGTATTCCTAGAGGCAGACCCCGAGGAGCCCTGGATTTAGGGTCTAGCCATTCCTGAGGGTCAGCCCTGCCTCTTGGCAGCTGTAGGGCCTTAAGCAAGTTATCTAGCCACTCCGGGTCTCAGTTTGCCTGCCTGTAAAAAGGGATAATAGTGCCCACTCTTCCTGCCCGCCCTGTGGGTTGGGGTGAGGAAAAGCAGCTCCTGACTGAGCAGAGGACCTGCTTGAGCTCCCAGAACCTTGTCTGTGCCGCAGGCGGAGGGCGCGGCCGCGGCCAGTGGGACCTCGGGCAGGAACCTGGCTCAACCCAGACCAGTCCGAACCCAGGCTGCGGGGGGGGATGAAGCTAAGGGCCTAGAGCTGGGGCAGCCTCGTGGATTATCCACTTGGGTCCAATCTAATGACATAAACCCTTAAAAATGGAGACCCTGGCCCAGCTGGGGTCAGAGAAAGAGAGATACAATGTCTTTCTTTGAAGACAGAGGAAGGGGCTAGAAGCCAAGGAAAGTGGGCGCCTCTAGAAGCTGGAAAAGGCCAAGAAAAGGATTCTCTCCAGGAGCCTCGTGATGGAACCAGTCCTACCAACCCCTTGCCTTTAGCCCCGCGAGTCATTTCAGATTTCCAGCCTCCACCACGGCAGGATAATGAACTTGAAACCTGTGAGGCATTACATCAGGGGACTTTCTTATGGCAGCAGTAGGAGACTAACACACCACCTTCCCTTCTCCCCCACACGTCCAGATGCTTCTGACGGAGACTGGGAGTGTGGCCTGCCTCCGTAGTCACTCCACACACGTGGCTCATCGGCGGTGGGGTGTGCCGGGCTGCGGCTAGTACACCTCATCCCTGCCCTCGGGAGGCTTCCGTCCAGGGACCAGATGCCCTTTGGAGTCCTCCTGTCCTAAGGGGGCTTGAACCTCACCTCCTGGCTTCTGCTCTCCCGCCCCCACCGCCTCCTCTTCCTGCTTCTCCACACCACCGTTTACTGAGTGCTGCCCGAGAGTGGGTGCCATGCGAAGCAAGATCTATTCCATCCCCAGCCTTCAGGCTTCGTGACTGAGGCAGCCCAGACTCCGAAATCCTGTCCACAGTTCGGGGCGGGGAGGGGCCCTCTTCTGCTTCATTACCATCAATATGTCCTTCTTGCAATAGATCAGGCAGGAAGTCCTTGGGCCCGTGTCTCCCATCACTGGGCCCGGGGTCCTCATCTGTAAAGGGTGGCCGTGAAGGTGACCAGTTGTTGCTGCATGTGCCCTGGGGGCTCAGCACTGCCCAGGCAAGTCAGCTGCCGGACGACTGGGTTCTCTCTAAAAAGAACAACTAAGATGCCAGGCAGGGCTGTCCCCTCAGTAGTGCCACCGCGAGGGGGATGGCAGCTCGGGCCCTGGCCAAGGTGGAATTTCAGAGACACCTCAAGAGGCTTCTGGAAACTTCTGGAAACACTCCCCTCAGAAACATGCAGATTTGTGCACACACGCGTTCCTCAAAGCTGTGTATAACAGAGAGCGGGGAATCACCTGTGTCCAATGATGGGGGATTGCTAAAAAGCTGTGTCCACGAAACATTAGCCATTAAAAATCGGCCGAACAGCAGCATCTGACTTAGGAAGAGGCAGTAATAAGCTATTTGGTGAATCATACAGAAGACAAAACGATACGTATTCTAATAAGAGGCTCAGATGGTGATTTTGTTTCAAAACACCGAAGTTTGAAGATGGGCAAAGTGCTCCCACTGGCTATCTCTGGTGGTTTCACAGGTGATTGGAAATATTTCTCTTCTTTTGTGAGGATTGGAAGTGTTCTAGAATTAGCATGTAACCCCCGTGATGGAAGAGACCCAATGCAAGAGGGGAGTCGTGCTCCCTCTAGGGGGCTGCCCGTGGGTCCCCTTGGGCCTCGGCACCCAGCTTAGGTACACGCCGGGTGCTCCACCAGCTTTGTGGGTTTGTGACCTCTCTGCCACAAAGAGCCCACACTCAGGAAGGCCCCATGCTCAGAGGGGCCCACACTTAGCTTAATGCTCTGTGGTCACCCTCTTAAAACTCTTCTTCGTCTTGAATAAGGACCCCGCGTTTTAATTCTGCCCCATGTTCTGCAAATTATGCAGCCCGTCCTGCCAAAGGAACCCAAGGCCTCTGGATGCCTCGACTTTGCTCTCCAGTTTCCTGAGTGAGGCGGCCAGCCTTTTGTACTGTTTGCTTAATTTCCCACTCAGCGACTCCTTGTCTTCTCCTTGCTACATAGGCCATTGGCAAAAGCGGGAAACATGCATCCATCCCTTACAGGCTTCTTCTAGAGACTAAAATCAACAGCTCACCAATTTTTTTAGGGCCTTCTTACCAGGTGTGTATTTTCCCCGGTAAAACCAGGTGCCTCAGACCCTGGTCCTGACAGTAAAGTTTTAGGGGTACCTACAAGAAACACCACCAGAGAGGTGGTGAGCTGCTCACCATTCAACAAAGGCTGCAAGGCCACCAGCAGGAGCACTGTGCACGAAACACCTTCCCTGGATGGGGAGTTAGCCCACAGAACCTCCCCCCGGTGCTAATATTGCACAGGGCGCCAGCAGCCTCACAAGGTACAGCCTGTGTCAGACCTGCCTCTTGATCCCCAGTAGGCACGGGGTGCGGGGGAAGCTGAAGACAGGGGACACGAGGTCAGTCTCCCAGCGCCTCCACGCAGCATGAGGCAGTGCTGGGGTTTGGGTGCAGGCCTGGCTCTCTGTAGCTGGCCCTTCTGGGCAGCAACAGACCCAAGTTTTCATACCTGGAGGTTGCCCTACAACCTGGGACAGGAAGAAAGTTCAAGTTCAAGTTTGCTTTCCGCATCCTGCCCTGCGTGGCTTTGTTGCACAGCACACTTTGCGGGCATGGCCTGAGTGGGCACAGAGGCTCCTCAGAGGATTTGGGGACAGCGTAGTTCTGTCACCTGGTTTAAAGGGAGATTTTAACTCCAAATCAGCTCAGTTAACCAGATCTGATCTGAAAGAGGCAAGCCGGCCCCCATTGTCCGGAGCACTCAGACCTCGATTTCCCTGAGATGTGGGCTAAGTGGGGTGCAGACTGACTCTCCCACCTGCTCTCCAGATCTATGGGGCTTTGTCATCAGAGATTGGGCTGGGGCTGGGGCCACTGGGAATCCTTCTTCCATGTAGCACTAACTAGCTCAGGTGTTCAAGGGGTTGCAGAGTGGGGTCTGCAGGCTGGGTTCAACCCAGGATATGTGATATTTTCAAATTTTGGACATTCCATGCACAAATATGGACTTCCTTCTCCCAAAAAGTCTGAGGCTCTGGCACCCGAGGCCTTGACCCTCTTGGGAGCAAGTGGCAGGCCTGGGGTCTCTGTTCCCTCCCCGTGCCTGAAAATTCTTCACGGTGCCCCACCTAGTGTTCCTGAACCCCGAACCCCGCAGGCTGCCCATTCGAGGCTGCTGCTGGAACGTCCAGGGCACTGAGGGTGGCGACCTGCCCAATCCCAGCTGGCCCGGGCCTTCTCACCCCTGCATGAGCCCTCTACCCATGGCCCCTGCCCCCTCTCATGAGGACTTCGGGCTCCCGGAGCCCTGGGAATGGAGATGAGGTTAACAGTGGTCTCTAGAAGGTTGGGGACCAGGCCACTGCCTAGAGCAAAGCCACGCAGGCAGTCCCTGCTATGGCTGGGGAGCACTGAGTCAAACTCCAGGCCCAGGCCCAGGCCCAGGGAAGAACTCTGACATTTTCCAGCTCTGTTTCCCTATCCTGAAGGTGCCCCTCAGGGATCAGGACACTCACAGGCCCGTCTGTGGCAAAAGGACAGGTGTGGAGGAATGGGCTGGAGGGGCTGCTGGAACTGGGCTTGTGGGCAAAGGCGATGGGGTGGAGGAGACGCCAGAGACAAGGTCCCACAGGGCCAGACCCCCTCTCTTACACAGGCCCTGAGCACAGCTGCCATGTTTCGAACCCACCACCAGCCCTGGTGGCTACACAGGCACAAGGAGCCCAGGGCAGAGCTGATAGGGAGGTTGTGGCTGGGGGTCCCGCTCAGGGGGAGGGGTCACACAGGAGGGGGCAGGGCCGCCGCTCAGGCCACTGGAGTGGATCAGGAGCGGTATCCCCCGGGAGCCCCCAGGACCCACTCCTGTTGCAGTGGCTGCCTCTCCCCGAACTGCTGCAGGTCCCTCTTCTTGGCAGGCCCTCATCTGAGTGTCGAGCCCCCGGGCAGGCCCCCATCTGAGTGTCGAGCCCCCGGGCAGGCCCCCGCCTGCGCTAACACCTGGGAGGTAGACTGGATCCCTGCCCCCCACCCCCCCACCCTTTCTTCTCCTCCAGCCGGGAGCACGCTAGAAAGCAAAGGAGAGACGAAAGCCAGAGTGGTCTTCTTTCCCCTTTAAGGGCCGGGATGGCCGCCGCTCAGACCCAGCAGCCGGGGGAGGGAACATGTCGGGAAAGATTCGGAACTTCCGAGGCCTTGTTGGGGAGGAGGCCGGGAGGGCACACCTCTTGCGGCCTCGGAGGGCCGCGGCTC
Organism: Mellivora capensis; assembly: GCA_004024625.1. Lineage (NCBI taxonomy): Eukaryota > Metazoa > Chordata > Mammalia > Carnivora > Mustelidae > Mellivora > Mellivora capensis. The sequence continues at coordinate 44,502 of PISX010001545.1, read as the reverse complement.
CCGGCGCGCTCCTATGGCGGCGGCGGCGGCGGCGGCGGCGCCCCCTCCCAGACGGAGACCCGGGCCCGGCCCGCTGCCTCCCCGGGTCCCTGGGCCCCCGGCCGCGGACCCTGACCCTCGCGGCCGCGCAGCGCGCCTCGGGGGTGGGGGTGGGGGCGGGAGAGCGGGCGCGCTTACCAGGTCATCCCGGGGAGCCCCCGCGGTCAAGTTCACGTCCGGCCCTTGGGCTGTCCGAGGTCTCGGCGCGGCCAAGCGGAACGAGGCCGCGACAGGCGGCGCCCCCGGTCACCGCCGAGCCCGGCCTTTGGGGCGCCGCTGTCACCCTGGCCTTGCGACCCCAACTTTCTGCCTAGTCGCGGAGCTGGAAGTTTCCGGGCTTTGCGGACGCTGGGCTCGGTTTCAGCAGCGACGTCTGAGCTTGGCAACAAAGAGGGAAAGCAGGCCCGGAGAGGGGAGGAAAGAAAGAAAAACGGTGGAGAGGGGGCTGGCTACTTAGAAATCCCACGACCTGAAATTCCGCCCAGTAGCTGTTTGGGGTTGCTTTTTCTTAAGGGGTAAACACCCACCCCTCAACTCTGGAGGGGGCTCCTCTATCCGTGCCCTGGTCCCACTGCTATAACCGCTCCAAAGTGCCTTGGGCAGATCTGGGGAGAGGCAGGCCCAGCATGCTCCTGGAAGGGAGTGTCACTAGGAGGCTGCCCCCAGGGTAGCAGCAAGCCCCTGAGCTCTGTCTCATCTTGTCCCCTCAGCAGAGGGCTCGGGTCAACCACCGTGTGTTTCAGTCCTGAGAACGCAGGGACAGTTGGGACCCATGGTGTCCAGGAGAGGACCTGGGAGAGGCCCGCCTACTCCCAGTCCGCATTGGGAGTGGGTGTGGGACCCTTTCCCCGCAGGCGGGTGTTTCTTGTGCAAGGCCTTGAGCGGACCTGGGAGCTCCCCCTGCTCTTCTCAGCAGCTTCTTGGCCGTTGCCCTCCGTTTTCTGCCCTCTTGCTCTTCGTGGCTTGGAACCGTCCTAGGGCAGGGTCCTGGGGACCCATCTGGGCTGGGGGAAGCAGCTGAGTGGCGCCACACCTGGAAACCTGTGCACTGGCCAAGCCCACTCCCTTCGAGGGCCCTGGGAGCACTGGAACAGAAGCTGAGGGGCACAGAGCAGCTGCCAATCTGCCTTGGGATGTCCCTGCAGCTGCCCAGCTTACCGTTTGTCTGTCCATCCCTCCTTGCAAGACATGCTTATGGAGAAAATATTCTGTCACAGGCCTTCTACTCCGGAGTGCTGTGGAAAGCTGGGAGAAGTGGGGTGATTGTTTGTTAAGGAAAAATGAGCAAGGGGGCTGTAGAGAGCAGGGTCGGGGGAGGAATATGTTGTCTGTGGTCCTGTGAAAGTGGACGGGGCCTCTCACGGGGCTGGAGCCTCTCTGTTAAGCAGCTATCCTCCCTTCCAAGGACTTCTCCATCGTGACCCTTGCTGTAGTTCATCCTACATTTTCACACGCTGTTCATAGCAGGGGCTGCAGCCATCGGGGCACCCAGTGCTGCTGTCCATCCACCTGGAAACTGCCAGAACCTGACATGAGGCTGAGGCCACGGGCGTGGTGAAAGTGGGCATATCGTGCATCGGGCTGGCTGGAGTGGCGTCGTGGAGCCTGTCTTCAGAGCCACAGATGGTCCTCAACTGACATGCATTGGTGGCCAGTCTGTCCTTAGTACCCTCAGGCCTCATCTGGGGGTTTGAGGGGGGTGGAATCCACCTGCCAGTGAAGCCTGAGATCCTTTCCCAAAGCAGGTGCAATAGAGTTTCTCATTGTGTCTTTGCTGGAGCAAGCATGAGCGTTGGTCTGTGCTCACTTCTCTCCAAGACCTAGGCTGGCCAGCCACGCAGCAAAGCCTCCAGCAAATGACTCCAGCAAAGCCACGGAAATTCTATCAAGGCTCCAGGGCAGGGTGGGATGTTTCACAAGAACAGGCAGTAGGTATCCTTTGCTTTACATGAAAACTCCTTGTGCACGGGCCCAGCTCTCCCCCCTGGGTGGTGAGGGAGCAGGGGGGTTCTCTCCTGGAGTTGTTCCTGGTGACTCCTCTCTTCTCCTTGCTTTGTATTTCCGGGACTGGAAAATGTATCAGGAGCTCCATATCTTCCTGAAGCTCGAAGGCATTTGTCTGGTGCTCGCTTAGTCCCCAAGAGCGGATGTCCCCGTAGCTCCATCGAAACCTGTCCAGACCTTGTTGGGGCAGGCTTCGGGGGCCTGTGAACGGAGCGGGTACTCTAGGCCCGGTGCTCCATAGGCCCCATCGTAAAATGCAGAATCCTTTTTGAATAAGGGGCCCCAAGGGCCCTGGGTTCTGAACACGATGGGGCTGATCCTTAGTTTGGCTGCCAGTGGCCCGTGTCAGAAAGTAAACAAAGTGAAACGGAAACAAAACAAAACTAACTGACTTTTATATTTCTTTTACTAAATTCTGTTTACAGAAGTCATTCCAGATTCTATGTAAACAGGACAAAAATGTTCTCATCCAAGATCATTGTATTTAGGAAAAATGTTCACCTTGAAGGGGCAGGAAGCCACGAGGGAAAGAGTACAGTTCTGAGAATCAGAATCATCGCCCTTCAGCCCCCAGCCTCTCCGGCAGGGCCTCGGTCCCCTGGGCTGGGGGGGGCGGACAGCTCCCACCTGCAGGCAGTTCTGAGGAGCCAGGATGATGGGAGAGGGTAGCAGGAGATCTGGCACAAAGCAGGTACTAGAGCCAAAGTGTCCTTGATCGTCATGGTTATCATCTGATGGGAAGGCTCGGGGCAGTCCCACCGCTTTTAATACAATCATATTCTACCTCCTTTATTTCTTCTTGTTATAAAAGTAATACAACTGGGGGCGTCTGGGTGGCTCAGTGGGTTAAAGCCGCTGCCTTCAGCTTAGGTCATGATGCCAGAGTCCTGGGATCGAGCCCTGCGGCTGGCTCTCTGCTCAGCAGGGAGCCTGCTTCCTCCTTTCTCTCTGCCTGCTTCTCTGTGATCTACGTCTGTCAAATAAATAAATAAAATCTTAAAAAAAAAAAAAAAAGTAAACTATAGGGGCCCCTGGCCGGCTCAGTCGGTGGAGCGTGAGACTCTTGATCTCGGGGTTGTGAGTTCGAGCCCCAAGTCATGTGTAGAGATCAGCTAAAAAAAATAAATAAAATCTTTAAAAAAATTACAACTGTTACAGAAAGTTTAAAGAACATACAGGGAAGGAAGGAAAGGGAGGGAGGAAGGGGAGAACATTTCCTTCCTTCTTGGTCCTTTTACTCCAAAGCCTTTGGCCACTCACTTTACAGTTAATTTCTTTACAGTTCTATAAATAGACATACAAATACCTTACATTTGTTAAACTTTCTTTCTTTTACCTCATCAACTGATTTTTACTGGAAACCCTGAAGGAGGATCAGAGCAGAACCAAGGAACCACAACTCCCCGCCCCCGCCCCACGTGAGCTAATGCTAAGCACCAGCCTCAACGCAGGTATAAGCCGTCCCCACCGCCACCCATTCACAAGGACCATTCACTGAGACATTTACAGTCGGAAAGGTGCCGAGTGATAAAAACACAACATCACAAAGTGTCCATAACCTGCTGTTGCCTCATCTTTCCCATTTGTGACTTAGTTAAAAAAAAATTTTTTTAACAGTTTCAGGCTCTTATTTTTAATTTCCACAGTCTGTTATAGAATCTGCTAACCGAGGAAGGGAAAAGAAACCGGATCGATCAGGCCTCCTCCTCGGAACCTTTGTGAGGCCAGCAGGCTAGAGGGAAGGGGGCTTCCATGGGGGTGGGGGTGGCGATGTGGGGGGAGGCGGGCAGCAGTTCTCCATGCAGGCAGAGCCCTGTTCTCAGAGAAGCTCACGTTTAAGTGCTGAGCCCAGCGGACCGGTCCACTGACTGTGTAGAAGATTGTAAATTGCACAGGAACCCAGAGCAGACAACAGGCACGGGAGAAACACAGCCCCAGGTCCCCAAACCCACTGCATTATTGAGCTATTTGAGGCCCAGAAGCTCCTGGGAAAAGAAGCATGAATTCAGTGAGAATCCAGCCCTGGGTGGGGTCAAGTCTGAGTTCCACCAGCTACCGGCTGAGTGATGGTAGGCAATCTGCTACTTATCCTCTTGGTTTCCCCAATTTGGATTATCATAAATGATATCCCCAACCTCCCAGGGCCGGGGACGGGTGTGGGGGGAGCGGGGGTAGCAAGAGTCTTCTGTCCCATCATCCCCTCCAATCCCTTCAGCGCTCACAGAGAAGGACTTCCTCCAGCAGGGAAAGTGGCCCTGGGGGGGTGGGTGGGGGGCGAAGGGACTGGAACTCCCACCCCACCCCTTGCTCAGGGCAGCACAGGAGACAAGCTCATTCAGGAGAGAAGCCATAGGGCCCTGGCACCCCAGATAGGAGGGGCTGGCTTCCAGGCCACCGGAGCCAACACAAGGATAATGGTCCTCCCTACACCAGAGGCGCCAATGGGCATGGCAGCCCTGGAGACTAATCCAGCACAGAAACTGGGCCAAAGGACCAGGAAAGGGGGCCCCACCCCTCACACCCCTAATTGTCCGCTACCACCTCCCAGGGAGTTCCCCTTCACCGGACAGGCTTGTCCTCACCTTCTGTCCTAGGGCCCAGCCCCATGTCCCTGGGGCTGCTGTCCCTACAGCAGGAAAAAGGGAAAAGAGGTATGTTTGTTCTTATTTAATGTGTTTATGAAAAGAAAAGTGTTTGTTACAGAAAATTTGGAAATACAGAAAAGCACAAAATAGAAAACAGAAATTGCCCCTGAGTTAATTACTAGGTACATTTCGTTGAAAGTCCTGGAAAAATCTTCGAGCCGACTCCCTAGATGTGCTGATATGTGTGTGTGTGATTATGCTCGAGGGTCATTTCAGAATTTTGTTTACTATGTTGTGGGCATTTCATGTCATTACATATTAATCCCTCTAGGAATTGGAAAATAAATACTAATCATTTTAAAATTAACTTTACTGGGGTACAAGTTCCTTTCAGTGAGATCCCATTCACGTGTACAGTTCGATGAGTTTGGACAAATGTTTTCATCCACGTGCCCAGCATCACAGTCAAGAGAGAAAACACTGTTACTGCAAAATGCCCCCTGGTCCCAACTTGTAGGCAGCCCTGCCTCCTAGGCCCCAGGCACCACCCATCTGATTCATATCACTATAGATTCATTTCACCTTCATCGACTTTAATATAAATGGGAATATCGATTATGAGCTCTTTTTTAAAAAAAGATTTTACTTTAATTTATTTTTTGGTGGGGGAGGGACAGTGGGAGAGGGAGAGAAAGAATCCCAAGCAGGCCCCACACCCAGCATGGAGCCCCATGTGGGGCTTAATCTCATAACCCTGAGACCCTGACCCCAGTCCTCTGCCTTCAGCTCAGGTCGTGATCTCAGGGTCCTGAGATGGAGCCCCTTGCTGGGCTCCCTGCTCAGCGGGGAGTCTGCTTCTCCCCTCCGCTAGCTCTCTTTTTTTGCGATCTCTCTAATGAATAAATAAAATATTAAAACAAAACAAAACAAATATTTGGGGGCACCTGGGTGGCTCAATTGGTTAATTGTCTGTCTTTGGCTTAGGTCATGATCCCAGAGTCCTTGGATCGAGTCCTGGGTCCCGCTCCCTGCTCGTCGCTCTCCCTCTGCATCTCTCCCAGCTCGTGCTCTCTCTCTCTCTTTTCAAACAAATAAATTAATTAATTATATTTTTTGAAAAGACTTTATCTTTAAGTAAGCTCTATATCCAACATGGGTCTTAAACTCACAGCTCTGAGATCAAGAGTCCCACACTCTACCGGCTGAGCCAGCCAGGTGCCCCATAGAGTATGAACTTCTGCTCAGCACACTTGACCTTCATCTATGTCATGGAGTCCATCCATAGCTCATACTTGCTCTCCCTGTTTTATGGCATTCCATTATATATATGCCCACCCAGCTCTGGGTGGACAACTCTTTTTTTCTGATGTTTTGGCTATTGTGAAGTGAGCTTTGTGAATGCTGATCGATTTATTTTTTTTAATTTTTAAAGATTTTATTTATTTATTTGACAGACAGAGATCACAAGTAGGCAGAGAGGCAGGCAGAGAGAGAGGAGGAAGCAGGCTCCCCGCTGAGCAGAGAACCCGAAGCGGGGCTCGATCCCAGGACGCTGGGATCATGACCTGAGCCAAAGGCAGAGGCCTTAACCCACTGAGCCACCCAGGCGCCCCTATTTTTTTTTAATTTTTAATGGGAAGTGTCACTATCACCGTGTGGGCATGGCCTGTGTATCTCCTGCCTGGAGCCCCCTTGAGAGCGGCAGAATAGTCCATTTCCCCCCTATTGTAGATGTACAGTCTCTTTAAAGTTTTTGCTATTATCAGTAACACTGCTGGGAACACCTTTACACGGACATTTTCACGTAGGGCTGTGCTGATTTCCCTGAGGATAAATTCCCAGAAGTGGAAGTGTTGGGTCCAAGGTTGTCCATGTTCTTGAGACCCATCACACAGGTGGCCAGGATTTCCAGCCAAGTTCACATCCATTTCTTCCCCACTTGCTTCTCATATTAAGGATAGGCTTCATGATCCCCACTGCTCAGATGGGACAACAGAGGGCTGCAGAGGCCACACAGCCGGTTAGGGACAGAACTGGGAGGGAACCCCAACCTCTAAGTCCTGTATGTTTCCATTCCCCTATATCAGGAATGCTTGGAATTTTCCCACAAAGATTTTCATGAAAATCAAACTGTGGGCTGAGATGAAAGGCGGCCTCATGTTAATTAGTCTGGCTTTGATTTGGCTCATCTATGCAGCTTGGGTGTGTGTGACTATCTCTGTGTTTGCTCACACTCAGGCTCCCTGGCGGTCTATACCCGCCAGTGTCAGTGGTGGCCGGTCCAGACAATCTGATCCAGATTTTCCATCCACACTGCCTTCAGTCTGGAGCCACAGGGTCTCCTGACTTTACTACAGTCCAAGGCACATTGTGGCCCGAGACAGGGCTTGGCTTGCGTGCATCTACTCAGCAGGCTTGGCCCAAAGGACGTCTGGTTATTTCCCAAAATTCAGTCTCCCCTTGAGGACAGAGACCAGGCTGCTGGGCGGGTTCAAAGTGATGATCCATTAAGTGGCATAGCCAGTCTGCAGGTGGCTGAGGGGGTGCTCAGCCAGCGCCTGGCAGAGGACAAGGGATGTGGACGTGCTCCTAGGGGCCCAGGCATCCTAGATGCTTGTAGAGGGTTCTGAGGTTACTCTGGGGGCACGGAAATAGCTCAGCATGGAAACTGATACAAAGTTTGACATTGTTCACTTATTAATCGGCTCCTATGTGTCCCACCAGGCCATATCCATTAATTTATTTAATCCTGGATGAGCAAATATTGTCATCCCCATTTTACAGATGTGAAACCCAAGGCTCAGAGAGGTTAAGAAACTTGCCCAAGTTCACACAGCAGCGGGCAGAGTCTCAGCATGCCTACTCTTTGCAGACATAAAGGCACGGCCTCGCTTCAATGTTAGGGGAGGTCTCTGCCCCTGTGTGGGGCTAGCAGGCCCCAAGAAATGCATGTTCATCCAAAGCGAGTTCAAGTAGACCTCAAGATGATTCTCAAGTGCTTGAAGGACATAAATGATCCAAACAGATTCTCCCTTTTCCTCCCTAAATCCTGTTCAGGTCCCCAAGGGACTTCCTTTCTGGGACCACACTCCAGGCCCACAAACACCCATTCCTGCCCCTATTTAAGAATGTGAGTGTTGCTCCGGGAGTCAGGGCAAAGAAGAATCACCTCCTCTCAACCCTGGGTCTGAGGCCTCTCTACTCCTGAAGGTCCAGAGGCCCAAGGAGGCCTTTGTCCATGGTAGAAGAGATCAGAAAAGGAAGGTCCCATTCTCTCAGAAAACATGTGTTTTCTGTTTACAGAGGGGCCTGTCCAGTTCCATGCTTTGTTCTTTAATATGGAGCCAAAAGAAAAAAAAAAAAATCAAATGTGCAGCTTCCTTTCTGAGGCACATTTCGAGGCTGGAAAATCTGGATGGCTGCAGGCACACCGCGCTGGGCCTTGAGCTGGCCTGGGCTGGGGCCCCTGCGGCCTCTGTGCTGCCAACCTGCAGCGCCACGTGATCTTCCCAGGCCACCCCAGGGAGCCATGTGCAAAGCCAAAATGCCCCCTCAGAGTCTCCCGGGGAGAGCCGTGGGTGGAGAGGAGAGGCCAGCCGCGGTGGAAGAACTGGGGCTTTGTTTTCTTCCCGCGGAGCCTGTGGCGGTGTGCGCGACTATCCCGGGGTGCTCTCACCTACACTCCCCAGCCTGGTGCCCCGGGCTCGGCTCACTTGCCCAACCCACCCGCCGCCCTGGAATCACCTACTTTCCCACACCCTCTCTGCGCGGAGGACGTCTTTTCCCATCGCCTGAACGTTTGGCAGGTGGGTTTCCACTTGGCACAAGCTCTCCGGGCTCCCGGGGTAGAGCTCCCGGGTGCCCGGCCCGGGCAGAGCGGGGAGTGCGGCTCCCCTCTGGGCTGGTGGCGCTTCCTGCTGGGGATGAGGCCGCGGGAGCCACGGTAGGACCCAGAGCTGGCCGCTGCTGTCACGGCCGGGTTCCAGAGTGTGAACGCCTGAGACGCGGGATCGGAGGTCTGGTCCAAATGCCGGCTGAGCCCGGCTCCGGCGAGGCCCCCCTCCGGCCCCGGGCCCCCCGCCCCCACCGGCTGCGGCTGACGACGGCGGCGCTTCCCCGCGCAGTGAGGAGTCACGAGATGCCGTGAAGGCAAGTGTACCCCACGCCTGCGGCGACGTGGTCTGCAGCACAGGGCAGCCGCTGCTCGGGTGCCGGGGCCGTCGGACCTCGCAGCGGCACCCGTCTCCAGGCCCGAGTCGCGCCCGGCGGGGGCAGGGCCGAGCGCCGACACCGCGGCTCGGGGGCGCCGCGTCCGGCCGCTCGGTAGGGCCAGCGCGGCCGGCGCACTTTGATCCGCCCGCTGCCCCTCCGGGCCGGGCCGGCGAGCGCGCACGACCCCGGGGTCCGGCCCCCCTTCGATCTCCGCCCCCCCACCCCGCAGCCCCCCTCTCCGGGCCGGCGGCCTCCGCAGCCCTTGCGCCTGAGGGCGGGCGGGACAGGAACGAGGAGGACAGGAGGAAGTGCGCGCGGGCCCTACTCGAGGAGCCGCGCCCTTCCGCGGCCGGGCCTAGGCGGCCTGGGCTCTGGCGGCCTTGGCCTTGGCCTTGGCCGCCGCCCGCCCTTCCGCCCCGTTCCGGAAGCCAGCCCCAGCGCGACGGGCGGCGCGGACTCTACGCGGCGGCGAGGGGGCGGGGCCGGCGGAGCCCAACGTGCCTGGGGGCGGGGCCTCTGCGCGGCAGGCTCCGGAAGCCCAGGAGGAGGTGCGGCGGGCAGAGGCGCGAACGCGGCGACGCGGCCGAGGTTGGTGAGGGGGGTGGGGGCGGGTGGGAGCGGGTGGGGGCAGGGTGGGCGCGGGAGGGGCGGGGCGAAGGCGTGCTCTTGACGAGACTCGGGGCGGGGCCCCCGCGCGGCCCCGTTCGATTGCCCCGCCGGCGGGCCGAGCGAACGTAGCGTCGCAGCCCTGTGGGCGGGGTTGAGGCGGAGCCTTACGCAGCCGTGGGCGGGGCCTGGCGCGACCGGGGCTGCGATGGTGATTCAGTTTCCGCGTCCCGCCCTTCCCGCCTTTCCCGCTCTTCCCGCCCTCCAGCCTGGCCTGGACTTCGCTGGCGTGCCCGAGATGTTTCAGCCAAATTTCGTCTGATTCTGATTTTCATTTACTTTAGTTTTCATTTTTAAAAGTTTAACAATTTTCTGTCTTTTAACTCCCTCCCTAATGGGATAACAAAACAACCAGACAGTAGAGAGTTTGGAAAATGCAGGAGAGCCCAAGTAAAAAATGAGAAAACTTTCAGAATCTCACACAGCCCAAACTATGGCCAAGAGCTGCTCTTTCTTTTTTTGTAAACATATAGAGTTTTACACGATCGGGAAAGCACTGTACACATACTTATGGATGTCTTAAAAGTAACTTTTTTTCTGATTGTAAAAGACCCATGTTTATTGCAGAAAATTTGGAGAATTGAAAAACGTAAAAAAGAAAGTAAAGACAGTCCAGCACACAGAGGTTACCAGTGCTAACATTTTGGTATTTTTCCTTCCTGCTTTTGCAGAATCACACCTATGTTTGAAACATAATTGGGACTGTAGCCTAAACATTGTTTTGCAAACTTCTTTCAGATGCGGCCATATTGTAAATGTCTCCACATCCCATGCACATCTACAAGGTTTGTAATCACACAGCCCTGTGTTGGTCGGTCCTTATTTTACTTCACTTGCATGCTCTGATCAGACATTATTTACAGTTCCATCTCTGGCTTCCTCTTTGTACGATGAACTACTAAGTAGCTAAATCTCTGCAAAGTTCAGGAAAATTCCTCCTGACAGATCCTGGATGCACAATCGGTAAAGGGAAGATTATAATCACTAATCTTTCTTGTATACTTTTTTCCTTTACATGTTTTCTAGAATTAAGTAGTAAATGAATGTTTTAGCAAGGGATATGACCCGAAGATACTTTATATACCAAAAAAAAAAAAAAAAAAAAATCTCATATCCAGAATACATTAAAAACAACTCCTACAGTTCAACAGCAACAAACCCAATTAAGAAGTGGGGAAAGGATTTGAACAGATATTTCTGCAAAGATGATATTCAAACAGCTGATAAATGCATGAAAAGATACTCAGCATCACTAATCATTGGGGAAATGCAAAGCAACATCACAATGAAATGCCACTTCCCACTTAGTAAGATGGCTACTATTAAAAAACCAAAACCAGGGGCACCTGGGTCAGCTCAGGTCATGGTCTCAGGGTCCTGGGATGGGGCTCTCTGCTCAGCGGGGAGCCTGCTTCCTCCTCTCTCTCTACCTGCCTCTCTGCCTGCTTTGTGATCTCTGTCTGTCAAATAAATAAATAACAGTCTTTTAAAAAATAAAATTAAATAAATTTAAAAAAACAAACAAACTAAACCAAAACAAAACAATACAAAAAAAAAAAAAAAAAAACCAAGAAAAGAAGCAGCACTGGTAAGGGTGTGAAGAAATTGGAGCCCTCATGTGTTCAGTAGGAAAGTAAAGTTGTGCAGTTGCAGTAAAGAAAAGCACGCTGCCGGGACGCCTGAGTGGCTCAGTTGGTTAAGCGGCTGCCTTTGGCTCAAGTCATGATCCCAGCGTCCTGGGATCGAGTCCCACATTGGGCTCCTTGCTCGGCAGGAAGCCTGCTTCTCCCTCTGCCTCTGCCTGCCACTCTGTCTGCCTGTGCTCCCTCTCTCTCTCCCTCTCTCTCTGACAAATGAATAAATTTAAAAAAATTTAAGAAAAGCACGCTGGTTCCTTGAGACATGAAACACAGAATTAGGGGACCCAGCAATTCCGCTCCTAGGTATACACCCAAAAGAACTATAAATAGGGACTCTAGCAAATAGTTATACACCCACATTTACATGGACAGTAGAGGAAAGGTGGAAACAAATATCCATCAGATGAATGGAGAAACATTGTATATAAATACAAGAGAGTGTTACTCAGCCTTAAGACAGAATGAAGCCTGACACCTGCTATAGCATAAATTAACCTTGAAAGCTTATGTGCTCGGTGAAATAAGCCAGGAACAAGAGGACAAATATTGTATGAGGCCACTTATGTGAGGTACCTGCACTAGTTGAATTCATAGAGACAGAAAGTAGACCAGTGGTTACCATGGTCTGGGCGGGAGAGAAGGATGGGGAGTTATTATTTAATAGGTGCAGAGTCTCAGTTTGGGATGATGGAAAGTTCTGGAATGGTTGGTGGCGATGGTCCCACAACAAATTGTGAGTGTATTTAATGCCACTGAAATGGTGAATTTTATGTGATATACATGTTACGAGTCAGACACACACACACAAGATATTTTGGAGTGGGGGAGAAAGTAGGAATGTATCTCTCCTGCATTCTGGTACCAAGGATGCCTGGGTAAGACAAGGTTTGCAGTAAGACAAGGTTTGCATGTGTCCAGCTCCTTATGGGTTACCCCGCCAGGTACCTTGTCAGGGACAGCCCTTCTGGAGAGCTCTGTTCTGGGGAAACAGGGACCAAGCCAAGCCTTACACATTCAGTATTTTCCATGATAATTTCCAAGCCGGGAGACAGAAACCCACTTTGGGGAAGGAGTGAGTCACTGTGGATCTTTATCTGAACTTAAACTTTTCTTTCTGGGCCATTGAAACACACGCATGCACGCACACACGCACATATGCACACTCGCATGTATGCCTTTTGGTCTTGATTACAAACATACGTATTTACTGTTGTCTGTTTTGCAAACACAGAAAAGCACTCATGGGAAAATAATAAATATGTGGCATCCCAACCCAAAGAAACCTCGGCTGACTTTTGAGTCTGTTTGAGCTGGCTTTCTTCTCTATTCATAATGCGCACCTAAAACTGCTGTCCTCGTGTATCATGTTTTATGATCTGCACCTTCACTGATGCACAAGGGACAATTCACCTTGACTTTACATAAACTTCTATAGCCCACTTTAAAAAAAATTTTATTTATTTATTTGACAGAGATCACAAGTAGGCAGAGAGAGAGAGAGGAAGAAGCAGGCTCCCCACCAAGCAGAGAGCCCGATGCGGGGCTCGATCCCAGGACCCTGGGATCATGACCTGAGCCGAAGGCAGAGGCTTCACCCACTCAGCCCCCCAGGCGCCCCTATAGCCCACTTTTTGATGTTTGCAGAACAATCCTTTATTCAGCTGTCCTGTACATAACACCTGTAACCAATTCTCTGTTGGCGCCAAGGTGATGTACACATGTGCTATGACAAACATCGTCCTTGTGCATTTCCAGAAATCCCCCTTTAGGCATCCTAGGAGAAGAACTGTAACTTCACAGAGGATTTGCCTTTTTTTTTTTTTAAAGTAGGCTCCATGCCCATTGTGGAGCTCAGTGCTGAGCTCGAACTCATAACCCTGAGATCAAGAGTGGGATGCTTAGGGGCGCCTGGGTGGCTCAGTCATTAAGCGTCTGCCTTCGGCTCAGGTTATGATCCCGGGGTCCTGGGATCGAGCCCCACATTGGGCTCTCTGCTCAGCGGGAAGCCTGCTTCTCCCTCTTCCACTCCCCCTGCTTGTGTTCCCTCTCTCACTGTGTCTCTCTCTGTCAAATAAATAAAATCTTAAAAAAAAAAAAAAAAGAGTGGGATGCTTAACTAACTGAGCCACCCAGGCACCCCTAGGATTTGCTTTTTAAAGGCTCCTGCGTATATTCTCCATTGGCCCTCCAGGAGAGGTGAATGGATTATTCCAGCACCCGGAGCATATGAGTATGTGCTGGTGGGTTTCCGCCTAGAGATGTCTTAGTTCTACCCAATAGGAGACCCGTCACTGCAGGAACATCACTGTCCCAGGATGGGTCCACTGTGGACCCCGTCTTCTTAGTTTTGCTAAACAAATTCCAAAGACAGGTGGGCAGGGAGGCTCTGGGTTCTGAGCTCTGGTGGGGCCATAACCCTGGACTGAGATACCCGACTGGCAAAGGTTTGACTCCCACTTGGTCCCAGATGCCACTTTTCACTGTTTGCTGGCACTGCCGGGATTGCCTGGACCATTTCCCAGGTGCCGGGTGTGGCAGGTCCCCCAACTTCCCACCAGGCCGACCTGGCCCTTCGCTGTGGCAGGGTGGGTGGCATCCAACAGTCGTGGACACATCTGTGCTTTGACACAGGACTTCTGGATCAAGGGGTCACCACCGGGAACACCCCGCAGCCTCCCCTGCCACAGACCGGTCTGTCCCATACACTCTCTGGTGGCCAGTGCTCTTGGCCCCATCACACAGGGGCTTAGCCCAGTACCCGGGGCTGGTATGAGGCACACTGTCCACATGTGCCCATCTCAGTTACAAGTCAGGCCACCAGGTCCACCAGAGTTACAGAGCCCTGGCCACCCTTCCTCTGAGGCCCCTGTCCTCTGCCCAGGGCCACAGGCTCCCCACAAGCTGCCTGCCTCCTCTGGGGTGGCTGCTGGAATGGTTCCCCAAATCCTCATTACCCATCCCTAGCCCCCCCCCTTTTTTTAAAGATTTAATTTATTTATTTATCAGGGAGAGAGGAAAAAAAAGTACAAGCACGTGGAGCAGCAGGCAGAGGGAGGAGCGGCAAGCAGAGGGAGAAGCAGGCTCCCCGCTGAGCAAGGACCCCAATGCAGTACTTGATCCCAGAACCCTGGGATCATGATCCAAGTTGCAGGCAGATGCTTAACCGACTGAGCCACCCAGGTGCCTCGCCATCCCTAGCCTTCTTGAACCCCTTCAGTGCTCTGCTACCTAGGGTGGTCCCTGGCTTCTCTCTCTAGCCTCACTTTCCCCCATTGTGCCTCCCCCCCTTTTCCTGCCACAGAGAACTGCCTGCCTTTTCTCCCAGCTCTTCCTGCTGATGGGGATGGTCTTCCACTCATAGTTGCCTTGCTGGTGGCTCCCCTTACTCCTACTGTGAATAACAACAACTGTTGATGTTATGGAGCATGTGCCTTGTGCAAGGCTCAACTCAGCTACCACTTCCTTCAGGAAGCTCTCTGGGAAGCATCCCTTGGCTATGACAAGCTGCTCCTGTGGTGCCCGGCCCTTGCTGCCTTTGGGAACAAGCTCCATATCCTTGCCCCAGAGCCTCACTGGGCTGTGAGTTTCTGGAAAGCAAGGACTTCTGTCTTCAGTGCCCAGCCCAGGGCCTGTTGCCAGTGCGAAGTCCAGGATGGCACAGCGTATGAGCGCTGATACTCGGAGAGGCGCTGGTTGGAAATTAATTCAGACCCTCCTGTTTCAAACACGCCATCATCTGGGAACAGGGAAGCTTGGAATTTACTCTTGACAAAAAAGGATTAAAAAGCAAGGGGAAGCTGGAAACAGCAGGCGACCTATGTTCACCGTGTCACCTAAAGGAGCAACTGTCTTTCTACTATAACCTGCTGGGTGACCTTGGGAAAGAGCTGTCCCTGGCTGGGTACCCCCTCTGGTCAATACCCAGCTGCCCTATGTGGTCACCCAGGGCCTCCCAGCTCTGGGGTGGGGCTCAGGACTCTGATGCTAATTATTAACGATGCCCATCTTCCAATCAGCAAAATGTCCACAGCACAGCCTGCCTTTGGAAGTGAGGATGAGTCTCCATCTAGAACATTCTGCAAGGCTCAGTACAGGCCCTGGTCTTGTGCTGGGCCTGTGCTCCATTCCCCGCCAAGTGATTGGAGCCTGCTGGCCTGTGGCAGGAGGGCCGACTGTCCATGTGCACATTGAATACTTATTTTTGCACATTCCTGATCTCACGGCACGGGGACAGAGAGAATCACCAGCTTTGTCCCCGCTTCTCCTCATAAAGGCTCTTTGATCTTAGTGGTCTGGGAGACCTGTGTCACAGCTACAGGCCACCTCCATGGCCCCTCTTTGTGGTCCGGCTGTCATCCCACTGACTGGCTGGGTACCCCAGGTTGCCCTCTGAGAGCTGCCAGGTTAGAGGGCCCCAGTGGAGCCAGGGGACCCATTAGGAGACCTCCCCCCCCAGTCCAGGGAGAAAGGGATGCCACCAGGAGGATCCCACCGTGAGGGCCTGCCGTGACCGCGTATGTAACTGCCACATGAAATGACAACGGGAGGATAATGTGTGCCCCGCAGGAGGAAACTGCCTTTATCTTGAGGTCGTGTTCCTACTTTTCTTGGTTTAAAAATAACCTTTTAAGAAAAAGAAATTAAAATTAATTACTTTTCTAAGCCCTCCACATGGAAAAATAGAAAGTTGACATCTTCAGCAGCCCCTCGATATCTCCTTTCCAACTTGACCAGTCTGTGGATTCCAGTCTTTCTGAAAACACCTTTCTGCTGAGGTCACCAGGGAGACTCTCAGGTTGCTACCCCTCGCTTCAAACCTGCTGTGGCTCCCTATTACCTTTACGTTTGGAGTCACCTTCCTTAGCACGTCCTGGAAAGTCTAGGCAGGTGGAAGGAGGGAGGATGGAAGGGAGAAAGGATTAGGGGCAACTCCTGGAGGAGGCGGTATCTGGACCAAAGCGGACAGGTTGGGCTAGATGGCAAGGCAGGGAGAGGTGGCCGGCTGGAGGGGCTCTTCCCTGCAGGGCAGGCAGCCTCATGTGCTGGGATGGTTGAAAAACGCCCAGTAGTGGGATCCCGTGAGCAGAGACTGGGTCAGGGACCCATGGGAAATGGAAGCCAGGGAGACAGACAAGAGACTAGGGAGTGTCACATCAGGGTCCTAAGTAATTCTCCAAGCAGTGTGGAAAATGTAATTGTGCTCATAGATAAGGCTTGGAGGGAAGGAAGGACCACCAGGGGCACCGAGTGAGCGGTGGAGCTCACTCCACCTGTGGAGCTCCACTCCAACGGTGGAGCTCACTTCCCTAGGGAAGTGGTTTGAACTTGGGTCTCTCTGACTCCAAAGGGGAGACTCCCTGCCACCCAAGGGTCTGTATGGTGATGGGAGTCCCCTCTCTGGTGCCCTATGCCACAAACACACCCAGACCCTCCTTCCTGGGCCTGGGATGGCTGGGGTGGACTGGCAATGAGGCCCAACTTAGCGTTGGCTGCTGGAAGCTCCATGGAAATTCACCCCACCATCCCACCAGCCCCCGTCCCCAGACACGATGCTCCCTCTCCCCACCCTTTAGGCCTCCTCTGGTGCCTGGTGGGATCATAGATGCTGCAGAAAGGGGAGGGTCCTTGGTAGCATCAGGCTCTAGACCTCCTGGCAGGTGCACCTGGGGGACAGCCTTCAGCGGAGAGACAACTTTTGGGCCTCCCCAGAGGGTCAGAAGTTGGGGACACTCCTAGGGGACAGTGGCGCTCAGAGGCCCAAGAGAACCCTGCTTCTCCCTCTGTGCCTCTTTCCAAGAACTGGAAATACCAAATGCCATTGACTGTCCCCATCGGCCCTGGCACAGTGTAATAATCCACTGGCCAGGCATTCATTCATCCGAGTGTGCAGTCAGTAAATTCGGCCTAGGTGCCGGGAGGCTGTGGGGATAGAGCCCCTCTTCCCACAAGAAGTTCTCAGTGGAGTGGGGGACAATTAAATGTTGTGTGAGTGGGGCCTTGCTGGGGAGTGGTGACAATGCCATGCTACGACAAGGATGCTCCTGAGCCCCCCCACCTCCCCACCCCCGCCCCAAGCTGTCAGGCTCAGAGTCCTCACATCTCTGCTGACAACAATTTAGGGAAGGGTGAATGTCCCCAGGCCACCAGGCTGGAGGGCTGCAGGGGTGGTGGGAGGGCGGCTCCCGGCCGCCTGCTGGAAGACACGCCCCAGTTCCAGATGAGCCTCTGGAGACCAAGCACCGGCGGCCTGCCCCACTGTTCTGGGGAAACTGAGGCCCGGAGAGGCTGTCCCGGGCCCCACCAAGAGTCCTGTCACAGCAGGGACAGGGTCCTAGGCCGGGCTCCCTGGCCAATCGCTGACCGCGCTGTGGCCCTGCCTTTCTCACGGGGGCAGGGGGACTCAGGCAGCTGGAGAGGAGGGGCTCCTGGCAGAAGGCGTGGAGGGCTCCTCAGCGGGAGGGGTGGAAAGCACCTGGCAGGGGGATGGGAGTGGGGGGCCCCTGGCGGGGGACTTGGGGACCTCCTGGCAGCAGGGAAAGGCTGGGGGCCTCCTAGCTGGGAACATGGGGGGCTCCCGCCGGGCCGCCCGCCCAGACGCGCTGCCAGGCTGATTAGCATGGGCGAGGGGCGCTGGCGCGGGGGCGCCGCCGGCCGAGCTGGCACGTCCCTCGCGGGCCCAGCTGGCCCGGCCGAGACACAAAGCGCCTCAGACGGCGGCGGCGCTCGGCCATTCACGCGCAGGGGCGGCCCCGGCGCGGGCGGCGAGGAATTCCCGCCGCCCGGGCGAAGAATAGCGCCTGGGCCGGGCGGGGCTCGGCCGCCCGGCGCTCCTGACCTTGAACCTTTGTGACTGGAGCTCATGCAAATCGCGGCAGGGCCGCGCCAAGCCCCGAGGGCGCTGCGCCGCCCGGGGTGTCCCGGCGAACAATGCGCCACTGTCCCCGCGCGGCGCGGCGGGCTGGGAACGGCGCGGGCACGCACCCGGCGGCGCGGCGCGGAATGCCAATGCGGGCTCGCCCGGCCCGGCCCACGGGGCTGGGGGGCGCGGGCGACCCTCGGGGCTGGGCGCGGGCGACCCTCGGCGGGCGGCCGGGGGGGCGGGCGCCCGCGAGGAGCAGCGCTGAGCCCGCGCCCCGAGCGCCCCGCAGCCCGCCCTCCGCCGCGCGCACGGGCCTCCGCGGCTGTGACCCAGACCTCGGGCTCTTTTAGGTGGCCGTCCCGCCCTCCCACCCTCCTGCCTTCCCTATCTTTTATTCCTTTTATTTTTAAAATCCTCTAAGTGATCGGCATCAGAATAAATGTCGCCCCAATAACCGCCCCACCCAGAGAGGCCTTGTGCTCCCTGGGCTGGGTTTCTGTCCCGGCCTCTCCCCTGGGGCACACCCCTCCCCGTGGAGGGTGAACTCCTACAATCCAGCATCTTGCCTTGGTCCCTGGACCTGGCTTCTCCTTTGGTCATTGACTTCTTCCACCAATGGCCCTTTTAAAGACGGAACAGTATTTTCCTGAGTGGCCCCTGCCCCATCGCAGAGACAGCGGCTTGTCAACAGGGTCATACCAGTCCCATAAGTAGCTGTACAAAGGGGAAAGGCAGGGAGGGACCTCCCCATGAGGTGCCAAATTGATCCCCAGAAGGGTTGTGCCAGGCCAAATGTGGGCCCTAGGGCCTCTGTCGTCACTGGCGGGGAAATTGTCTTCATCCCCTGACTAAGGAGGCAAGAAGCAGTGCGTCAGAAAGCACATGGGCCAGGAAGGGCGCTTACACTGATTCTTACGTCTATGTGCACAACTGGCAATTCTAGCACTTTCTATTAATTTGACTTGCACACAGCCCCAGCCCAGAATCAGATGTCCCAGACCTGAAGATGGCTGGGGCCACCCACTTATCCTCCTGGGACTCAGTGTCCTCATCTGATAAGGGGTCTGTCGCCTGAGAGCCCATCTTACAGAAACAGTGGGTATGAGGGTCAGTCCCCTGGGTCCATGAGGCTGGCCAGGTGTGACGGAGGCCCCTGTGTGTGCAGGCACGCACGTCCATTCCCACAGAGGTGCTAGGAAGCTCACTTCTGCCACAGAGTGGGCTCAGGACAGGAGTGAGAGGTTCAGAGGAAGGGACTTTGGGCAAGACACTCCCTCTTGGGCCTCAGTTGCCCCAGGTTAAACAAGAGGGTGGTAGAGAGGATTTCTAAGAACTCTTTCAGCTTTCTTAGATACACAGGTGGGCCTTGAACAACACAGGTTTGAAATACACCGGTCCACGGGTGGTTTTTTCCCCAATAAATACAGTACAGGACAGTCAACGTATTTTCTCTCCCCCATGATTTTCTTTTTTTAAGGATTATTGGGACGCCTGGGTGGCTCAGTTGGGTAAGCATCTGCCTTTGGTTCAGGTCATGATCCCAGGGTCCTGGGATTGAGTCCCGCATCGGGCTCCTTGCTCCACGGGGATCCTGCTTCCCCCTCTGCCTGTCGCTCCCCATGCTTGTGCTCTCTCTCTCTGACAAATAAATAAAATCTTAAAAAAAGAAAGGATTGTAAATTTATCGGAGAGGGATAGGGTGGGGAGGGAGGGGTGGAGGGAGAGACACTCAAGCAGACTCCCCACTGAGTGCAGACCCCGATGTGGGGCTCAGTCTCACAACCTTGAGATCTTTGCTGAAACCAAGAGTTGGACGCTTAACCTACTGAGCCACTCAGGCGGGGCACCTGATGTTCTTAATAACATTTTCTCTCTCAGTTTATTGTGAGAACACAGTATATAACACATACAACATACAACATGTTCAACAATCACCTGTAAATGAATAAGTACGACCACTTTTTAAAGAATGGGAATGGGGCACAGGGCTGCACCCTTCACAGCCAGGACTCCTGAACACGCTGGCATTACTGGTTTCCAGCAGCCAACTCACTCACAGAGGCCTCCTTTGGGTCGGACACTGGAGCAGACCCCCCAAAGGATATAGACTCCGTCCCTGTCTTTGGGGAGCTCAGAGACTGGCTGGAGGCAGGAGGGGTGGGGGGCATGGGTGAGGAAGCAGATGGCGAATGTGCTGGAGACAAGGCATGTTGAGTGCTGGGCGTGGTGTAGGGGCAGCACAGCGGAGGCAGTGGACGGGTCCCGGAGCCCTCTTGGGAGGGAGCTGCCTGAGCTGAGTCTTAAGGAGGATAGGTAGTTTCCTTTCAGAAGAGGAGAGTGGAGAGCGCCTCAGGCAGAGGGGAAATCGTGGGCAGAGGTTGCTTCTGGGACATAGGGGGCATCCTGGCAGAGGGAGCGCCCACAGCAGAGGGAGGATCCCTGACACAGAGAGCACCCCCAGTGGAGGGAGCACTCCTGACACGGGGAGCATCCCCCAGGGGAGGGAAGATTCCTGACACGGGGAGCCCTCCAGGCAGGGGGAGTCTTCTAAAAGGCAAAGGCACTGCGAATGCACTTTAGGGAAGCCCCTTCCTCAGGCCAATTTCCTCTTTTCTGTGCATTATACACTCTGCCTCACAGGTGGCCAGCCGCACTAGAAATACTGAAATTAAAATATAATACAGGAGGGGCGCCTGGGTGGCTCAGTGGTTAAGCGTCAGCCTTTCAGCTCAGGTCATGATCCCAGGGTCCTGGGATCCAGTATCGGGCTCCTTGCTCAGCCCGGAGACTGCTTCTCCCTCTTGTGTTCCTTCTTGTGCTCCCCCTGCTTGTGTTCCCTCTCTCGCAGTCTGTCTCTCTGTCAAATAAATACATAAAATCTTAAAAAAACAATATAATACAAGAGCAGGCCGGGCTAACAGAAGTGGCAGGGTAGGAGAACGAGATGGGGGAGGGGCGCGGTGAGTAAAGAAGGGCCTGAGCTCCTGAGGCTTTGCAGGTGGGGAGCACTCTCGGCCTCAGAGCAAAAGCATACGTCTCGGCCCCAAGATCTGGAGAGATGCTCAGAAGCAGCTATGTGCATAGGGGCGGCCCTTTGATGTGGCCCCGAAAGCCGGCCCCGTGTCCTTGCCCCTTCCTGCTGATGGGGCAGCAAATGTCACAGACACAGCGCTAGATGCCAGGGTGGCTGCAGTCAGCATGGGAAGTGTCTACACGAGGGGACACATGCTGGATATGCAGGCCCCATGACTGGGGATGGGGGCCTGGCAGGGTGCCTGGGCAGGACTTGGGGAGTCAGGGAAGGCTTCCTGGAAGAGATGATGGCAAAAGGTTGATTTGATTCTGGCTGAAAGTGGAATGGTGGCAAAAAGGTAGGAGCCTCCCAGGGCAGGCAGCTGAAGGGGCCTCCTGCAGGTTCTTAGTTACTGAAGATCTGGCTGTGTCAGGGACAAAGCTGAGACCTGCAGAGAGGGCAGCTACAGAGGGGGACCCAGTTGTGAATTCTTAAGTCCTTCGTACTCCTAGCATTACAGCATGATTTCGGAAATAAAATCGGTAAGTCATGGTTGACTGGTCTTCGCTCCCAAAAGACACATTCTGGAAAAAACAAAACCCACAAACGCTGCAAAGCCCCAGATGTCCGCTGGCTGCTGTCCTTGAAACCCCTCGGCCTCTCACCGCCACCCGGGCATCTTGGAGTCAAAACCGGATGGGATGGGGCCCTGGGCGTCATGGCCCCTGGAGGCCGGCCAACCGAAGGAGAGACTGAGGCCCTGGGGGCTCTTGTCTAAAAACTACGGCAGGCCAAGGAGAGAATCAGGTCTCCCGCCTTCTAGATCTTTCCACTACTTCACCGGATTCCTCGGAAATTAGCAATGGAAAAGTGATCCCACGCTGGGGGAAGAGGCGAGTCAGATTTTCCGTCCTGGCTCCTTGCGAGCACCTGGGACGCGGTGGGTCCCCCACAGATCCTGCGCAGAGGAGCTGGGCTCTGTCACGAGAGCGGGGGCAGTGAATGAGGATGTCTTGGCGGCGCTGACACCATGCGTGGGGCTCCTGTGTGAAATGAGCTGCCAGAGCCTCAGCGGCCGCTGGACAACCCCCTCCATGGGCTGCTGCCACCCTGGGGCTGGGACCCGGGCAGAAGGGATCCCGGTAGGCAGCTGGCTGGGCTGGCTGGGGCTGGCGGGGGGTGATGGTGAGGTCTCCCACCGCAGTGCTCTTTTCATCCTGGGGGGCCCTGGAGGCCAAGAAGCCAGTGCTAGAGCTGGCCTGCCGGGGCTTGACCCTGGCTCGAGCCTCCCTCGTGCTGTGCCCTCAGTCAGGCTGCCCTGCCTCCCCCGTCCTGTTTCATCATCTGTGGAATCAGCTCGCAGCCCTAGCGTCGTGCCTGGCACATAGTAAGTGCTCAGTAAATGCCAGCATGTGCTTGGTTCTTCTCCCGGGCCTTCTCTTTCCCTCTGAGTCACAGGCCCTCACGAAGCCCTGTCAGTTTTGTCTTTCCTCCCCCTTCCTCTGGTACCCAGACCCGAACTGCTCTGTGCAGGAGTGAGTGGGGAGCTAGAGAAAAGGGGCCTGAGTGTCCAAGACCCATGCACGGAGTCTGAGCAAAGCTGGCCGGGCAGGGTTGTTCTGCCTGCCCTGCTGAGAGACAGGGTTTGTGCCCAAGGGGACAAAAGACTCAGACCTGAAGCCCGAGGCTTCGTTGAGTGTCATGAAGGCCACAAGGGACGTGGTAAAAGGAGGCTTTGGTCCCCATTTGGATGGTCTGGAGTCACCTTCTGTGCCCATGGCTAAGCTATCTTCTTTCCTTCCCTTTGTCCTTCCCTCCCTTCCTCCCTCCCTTGCTTTCTTCCTTCTCCTCTCTGTCCCAGACTCTCTCTCTCAATTTTATTAGTGTCTGCTTCTGTCAGTTGCCGAACACAGAAAGTACGGCTGAGGCGTGCGGACCCAGTGCCGAGTAGCCGGTATCGAGCAAGCCGCACAGAACAGCCCTGTCCAGTGGAACTTTCTGTGACAGTCCAAATGTTCCAGATCTGAACTGCCAAGGCAGTAGGCCCTAGTCCCACGTGACTCTTGAGCACTCCAACCGTGGCTAGTACTACTGAGAAGCCGAATTTTAAATTCCATTTCATTTCATCAACTCAGATTGAACTTTCAATAGTCCCGTGTGGCTAGCGGCTGCTCCTTGGGCAACAGAGCTCCAAGTCACAGCCCCGTCCCCTCACTCTGAGTTAACACGCTGTCAGAGCACTTACTGTATTTATTCAAAATCGTGAGCTCGTTTTTGGTCATCTGTGTCTCCGCGTTGGCATGGGTCCTAATCTGGTTTCCTTGAATGCAGAGCCCAAGACAAAAGCTTGCTTGCAGGCTGCTCAGTTGGGAATGAGATCCTGGGGGGAAACCAATAAAAAAAATGCTTTATCAGGGGCACCAGAATGGCTCAGTTGGTTAAGTGTCTGCCTTCAGCTCAGGTCATGATCCCGGGGTCCTGGGATCGAGTCCCGCATCAGGCTTCCTGCTCAGCGGGGAGCCTGCTCCTCCCTCTGCCTCTTCCCCGGCTTTTGCTATCTCATTTTCAAGTAAATAAATAAAATATGAAAAAAAAAAGGTTTATCAGGCTGAATGCTGCTACTGGGAACTGGTACTCGATGCTCCGGAAACTTCTGGGGTACTTGGGAAATACATCCTAGAAATGTGTACCCAGGGGGCTGAATGCAGGACGAGTTTATCACCAGCTCCTCTCACGGTTGGTCGAGGACGGCTCCGTGGATGTGGGTGCAGCACTTTTGGGCCGTGTGAGCGCAGAGTGGGTTCCTCCGGCGTCCAAGCCACATTCTCAGAGAAGCACCCGGGTGGGATGAGACCGTGACTGTCACCCATGACCTCCCGCCTCCAGCGCAGGTTCCTGATAAGCTTCTCAATGGCTCTACGCTGCCTGGCTGGGAAGGGGGTCCCGGACCTTTGCCGCCGAGGGACCCAAGCCCTTGGGGGTATCACCCTTGCTGGACTGTGGTCACTGTCCTTGCCTACTCATGTTGTCACCATCTTAGAAGTGACAAAGGCCACTCAGTGAGTTCTCTGGCTCTGAGAAGTCCTCCTGCCTGCCCCCGTGGGCCCTGGTGTATGCGTGCCCCTGTAGAAACGAGGACCTCAACTTGAATGAATCTTGAGATTGTGGGGATGGATGACAGAGGGCACAGTCCCACTTCCTGGATCTGGACCCCCTCGGTTTCTGGACCAGTGGATTCTGAATACTGGGAACACAGTGGTCTGTGTGTAAGTTTATCTCCCACCGTCCAGCACTGAGATCACTTGCCATGTACTGGTCACTAGAATGGGAGGGGATGAGCAGTGGGTGTGTGAAGAGAGCATAGTTTCCATGAAAACAGAATTCCTGTCTGTCTCCATCACTGTTGCATATCTGGCACCTACAACAGTGTCGGACTCAAAATACGAGCTCAGTAGGTGCTAGCAGAATGAAGAAATTTCAAGTGGGATTTCCTACTAGCAAAATACAAAGCAAACATTTTCAAAAAATTGTAAGACTCTCCCTGGGATGGGCGAATCAATAAACAGAATAGCAAGTCTAGAAAGAGAGAAAGGTGTGGGGCACAAGTTTCTCTGTATATGTCTACTTTTGATTTAACCAGAGATGGGGAAATTAGCAACCATTCTGAAAAGTGACGTGACATGACGACCATGTCTTTCTTCTTGCACCAAAATAAACTTGAGGTACATTAATACCCTTAAATTTAGAAAAACAAAATCATAAATAAACTGAGAGAAACTATGATTATTTACATAATTTTTGAGGTGGATAAAACTCTCTGGAAGTGGATAAAACCCACATCGGGCCATAAAGAAAAGGTTTTTGCTATATAAAAATGAGAATTTCTACATGTGGAATGCAGATTGCAACAGACACTGTGGAGAACAGTATGGAGGCTCTTCAAAAAATTAAAAATAGAGCTACCATATGATCCAGTAATTCCACTAGTGGGTATGCACCCAAAGAAAATGAAAACACTCATTTGAAAAGACATACGCACCCTATGTCCACTGCAGCATTATTTACAATGGCCAAGATACGGAAGCAGCCCAAGCGTCCACTGATGGATGGATGGATAAAGATGTTATATATATACATATATGTATGGATAAATGGTATAAATACGTATCACATATTTATATATTATATTATATATATTTATACACACACACATACATACACTATGGACTATTACTCAGCCATAAAAAAAAATATCCTGCCACTTATAACATGGATGGACCTGGAAGGTATGACGCTAAATGAAACCAATCAGAGAAACGATACCATACGAGAAAGACAAATACCATATGATTTCATTCACATGTGGAATTTAAGGAACAAAACAGAGAAAAAAGAGGCACACAAATATAAAACCCACATCCTTTTTTTAAAAAGATTTATTTATTTATTTGACACACAGAGAGAGATCACAAGTAGGCAGAGAGGCAGGCAGAGAGAGAGGGGGAAGCAGGCTCCCTGTTCAGCAGAGAGCCCGATGGCTCGATGTGGGGCTCGATCCCAGGACCCCGAGATCATGACCTGAGCTGAAGGTAGAGGCTTAACCCACTGAGCCATCCAGGCGCCCCTAAAACCCACGTTCTTAAATACAAAGAACAGACTGGTGGTTGTGGGGGTTTGGGGAGAAGTGGGTAGGGGGAGGGGGGAAATAGATAAAGGGGGTTAAGAGTCCACTTCTTGGGGCGCCTGGATGGCTCAGTTCACTGAGCATCAGACTCTTGATTTCAGCTTGGGTCGTGATCTCAGGGTCGTGGGATCGAGCTCCACTGGCTCTGTGCCCAGCAGGGAGTCTGCTTGGCTTCTCTCCCTCTCCCTCTTCATCTGCCCCCCCCCCTGCTTTTTCTCTCTCTCAAATAAATACATTTTAAAAATAAATAAGTATTGAACAACACAATTCCCACTTGGGGGAAAACAATATAAGCAGAGTTGAAAGGTAAACTATGGCCGGGAAAAAATACAGACCCTACAAAATAGTTCTAACTCAATATTTAAAAAAATCCCTTTGCAAATTGATGAGACAAAATAAATGCAAGGGTTATGGGAGGAAAATAGAAGGGAAAGTTCAAATTTCTAATCCATCTATGGAAAAGGTTTAATCTCGAAGGCTGCAAATAAAGATAAAATTTTCAGTTCTTAGATTGAACAAGCTTCTAAAAAGATTGAAGAATGGGCTTACAAAAGATGATATGTCCCAGGGAGAGTTCAGGGAATGAACACTCTTAACGTGTTTCTGGAGACAGCAAATTGGGAAGATGTCCTGGAGACAAAGTGGGCAACATTCATTCATTAAACAAATATTTACGGAGCTTCTGTGTGTGCCAGGCACGTGGTAACAGCGTGCTGTTCACTCTCGCTCTCATTCACCTTCCAGGGCGGTGGGGGGACAGATCGAAGGGAAGAAAGTACACAACAAGTTCATAGTTAGTGCAGTTGTAGCAAGTACTTAGAACTGTGTTTAACAAGGGGTCCTGTCCTGTTCAGGATGACTGGGGAGACTTCCTGAAGGGGGAACTCTCGCACAAGGAGGATTCAGTGGGATGCGTGGTGAGGCAAAGGGGCATGGACAGCAGAGCGACAATGTGAAATGACCTCCAGGGGCATCTGTCCCCTCCCCTCCCACACCAGTGATTCCTGGCACCCTCCAGCCCCTACTGATCACCTCTCCCTCAGCTCCCGATTCCCAAGCTTCTACAATGTATGAACTCCTATGGCCAGTTTTCAACCCCACATTTTTAGATCATTCAAGCAACAGGGACGTGAACAGAGGTGAACTCTGAGCGGGACCAACTTTCGGACTGAGCAGGCCAGTCCTTCGAAGCGGCTGTTGTAAATATATTCAGAGAATTCAAGGAAACTATGTGGAGAGGAAAATAAGTTCAATGAGTTAAATGAAAAGATGATATCAATGATTAAACAGATAGGACCTCTCCAGGGGCGAATGGAAATTATTAGTGGAAAAATCTCAAGCTGAAAATACACGTAAGTGAAAGTGTAGAAAGGCGCTAGGTGGGCTCCAGTTCTGGATATGACAGGAGAAAGGATCGGTGAACCTGAAAGACACACCAGCAGAAAGTAGTCAACGAAAGAGAAAAGAGAAATAAGATTGGAAAAGCAGACAAACAAAATCCCCCAAACCCCCGAACTTTGAAGACCTGTGGGACCATCAGGTGGTCCACATTCATGTAAATGGAGTCCCAGAAGGAGTGGAGGGAGAGGGAGGGGGTTAAAAAAATTTGAGGAACTAATTTGTGAAAACATCTCAATATTAACAGAAAACATTAGCTTACAGATCCAAAAAGGTCAACAAACCCCAAGCACGAGGAATGCAAGAGAAGCCACTTCTGAAACACACAGGAAAAAGGAAAATCTTGAAATGTTTGGAACAAAAAAACCCAACTTGCTCTGTGTAGGACAATTATGATGTCATTGACATCTGGCTTCTTATTGAGAACCAAGAAGGATAAATCCAGAATTGTCCTGTATATGTAAGAAGTCCCATGAGTAGATACTAGGGAGAAGGGTAGGGAATTCATGGTTGTATACTAAGCAGGAATTCCCTACAACTGAAGGAAAATGTAAGAGCTCAGATTGGAAATGCTCAGTGAGTGCCAAGCAGGATACAAGAAAGAACAGAAAGAAAAAAATCTCAAGATTCCACATGAAGGTACCTCATAATGGAATTTCAGATCATCCAGGAGAGAGGGAGGAAAACTCTAAAATTATTTAAAAAAATTCACTATACTAGGAGTTTTTTTTTTCTAATTATAAGCATATTATAATAGTAGATAGAACAGTATATATCACAAAAAGTACTTTAAAAAAGCTTGTAAGTACCAGCTCTTTCAGAGTGGAAGTTGGGGAAAGTTGATTACAAGGCAGATGGAGGATTATCGTCTGGGGTTCTGCAAATTAATTCTGCACAGTAGAGACAGAGCCAGCAGCCTACATGGGCATTAGGGTCTCATGGTCAAGGTCAAGGTCAAGGTCTCACTGCGGTTTGCTCTTTCTTCTCTGTAAGTCCCTGCCCCCTCCCCCTCTGTGCCCTGCAGTAAAACTGCTGTGGGGCCCTGGGGTTGCAACAGACCTGAAGATGTGGACGTGGGAAACCTCAGTGTGCTCCCATCCTTAAAATCTGGGGGTGGTTCAGACCAACCAAGAGGGCGGCCAGCCACCCCGCAAAGAAGGAGTGCCCAGGCCCAGGAACAGAAGCTTCCAGAAGGAGGAGTGTTGGCTGGATCACCTTGGCTTTGGCAAGAGAGAGCTCATCATAGACCCTGATGGGGGTCTTACTGGTGGAGGGTGGCCGAGGGGCTTGTTGGACAGGCGCCTCGGCTGGAGGCAGGTGGGTGTGGCCCGGTGGAGGGAGGGACGGAAGTGAGCCTGGCGCCCGAGGGAAGGGAGCATTGGGAGATGCAGCAGAGCTGGAAGGAGGCTGCCAAGGAGGCGGAGGGGACGAGCCAGGGCCTGGATGGGCAGGTGGGGACGTGGAGGGGAGGGTGTGGACTCATGCGTGGAGGGTTGGGTGTCTGGAAGGTGAGGGAAGGCCTCCAAAAAGCAGGTGGGTGAGGCAGCACCTTGCCCCAGGTCATGGGACCGCCTCTTACCACCATCATCCCCCACCGCCAGCACCTGGGATGAGGACTTATCCGTGTGACAATCTGACGGGTTTGGGCAGCACCGTGGGGAGGTGGCTGCAAGGACCTCTGCAGGTTCCAACACAGAGCCCCGCCGAGGAGCAGCGCAGGCTGCGGGCACCCAGTGCTGCAGGGCTGGGCGCTGGGGGGCCGGGGCCGGGGCCGGGCCTGGCCGGTCGCCCTTCGGGAGGCAGGTGGGAGGCAGAAGCTGACTCGGGCCCTGACTCAGTGCAGCTGCCACTGGGATGGGGGGCGGGCGGGGGGGGGGGCTGGTCCTGCGGGATCCTGGGCATCCTGGAGCCACCCAGCCCCGCCCCCGAGAGCCCTTTCCTGGGAAGGTTCCAAAGGGCCTCTCAGACCTCAGCCAAGGTGGCTTCTTTCTTCCTCCCAGAGTTCAAAGACATTTTCTGAGCTGGGTCCACGGTCTCCAGGGTCATGGGGCCCTAAGGGAATCTTCAGTGCGATGCGAATTGTCCACAGGCACACTGGTGGTCAGTCCCTCCTTTACGGGCTTCCCCCTCTTTCCCTCTCTCCCTTCCTCCCCTGTCCTCCCCCTCCCTCCCTTCTTTCCTCTCTCCTTCCCTCCCTCCCTCCTCCTGCCCTGTGTTCCCTGAGGGCCTGCTGTGCCCCTGGACCTGTGCTGGGCACACAGAGGAGACAGACAGGGCCCTGTCCCAGGGCCCACAGGAGTTACCCTGCCTATAGCGGCAAAGCCAGTAAGATGCTGAGAAGGCTGATTTGGGGCCAAGGGCCAGGGAAGGCCTCCCAAGGCATCAGCTGTGAGCTAAGGGGTGACTCAGAGAAAGGGCAAGGCAGGGTTTTAGGTGACAAAGGTGGGGGTGAGCAGGAAGCAGGGTCAAGGGCTCTAGGCCATGTAGGTGGCTGGGGATAGTCACAGGGTTTGGAAAGGTCACTTGGGCTGGGGAGTGGAGGCTAGGTTTTTGGAGCTCAGGCCCATAGATAAGGGTGACGACGGACAGGAGGGGAAGGGGTGGCGAGCCCCCGGCGGGCACCGTGGAACTCCTAGACTGGGAGTAGCAGGCACAGGAGCAGGGGGCGGTGATGAGCTCAGCCGTGGGGAGGCTGAGTGTGCGGGGTTGGCGGGATGTCCAGGGTAGCTGGACGGGAGGGAGGCCCCAAGGCAGCGCCGGCCTGTGGGTGCTCTGAGCCTTCCCTTCCTCCACAGCGGGGCTCCCTCCAGCACTCACAGCCCCGGGCCTTCGCCCCTTCAGGATTGGCCTTGAGCTGCCTGGCTAAGGTCAGAGCCTTGCTGGGCTGGCCACACCCTGTGATGGATGCAGGCGAGACTTTAAGCCCGGCCAGCTCTAGAGGCCGTCCTTGTTCTGGAGCCCCTGCACGGTCATGCCTCTGTCCGTGGCCGCACCCTTACCCCCACCTTCTGCTCCCCGGGCTGTTTCTGACACCCTCCTCCCACAAGCCTGCCTCCGAGGGGCCTTCTGGTAGCCTGTACTGTCACACAGGCCTAGCTGAGCCCAGCAGCCTGTAGGGGCTGAGATCCGTGCAGGTGAGGGCTGCAGGGAACCCCCCAAGCCCCGATGGAGGGGCGTAAGGGGCCTCCATAGGCCTGCGAGCTGCTCTTGGGTGGGCCCCTTGCTCTGAGCCCCTTTCCTATAAGTGCACCCCAGCATCTCTTGGCTTATGGCTTCCAGGTCCTTCTGGCCTCAGTGCGCCTCCGTGCTGAGGCTCCCACAGTCCCCAGAGTCACAGCTCCTGGGATGATGTAGCCTCGCCTCCTCTGTCTCTGGGCTCCAGGATGCCCCCAGGACTGAAATGCACACAGAGACCCTCTGTGAGCTCCTGGCTTGCTCTGAGTCCCCCCAGAAGCCGGCCCCGGAGCACTGATTCACGTGAGCCCTGCTTCTTCGGGAGGGACCCCAGGAGACACCTGGAGGGAGTGGAGAAAGTGGCAGAGAGGGGACACAGAATGTGTCACCCACAAGTCACCTCTGAGGGTAGCCAGGACGCAGTGCCCGGCTTAGGGGCGTTTGTCCATCCGCTCCCCCATCCCTGGAGGTGGGGGGGCTGCCTCGGGACCCCAGCATGGTCCCACTTTGTGTTTGCCTGGCTTGCGGCCAGAGATGGCCTCTGTCCATGGAGTCAGTGAAAACACTTCCCACGTGGGCCCGTGTTTGGTCTGTCTTTGGGGGTCCCCCTAGGAAGGGTGGGGGTGGCCCACGGCCTGTGGCAGCTGATGCCCTGGTCTGTTGGCATGTCACTTAGAGACAGAGATGGAGGGAGAAATGCTACTCCTTTATCCAAGGAGCTTCTGCTGTTCTCTGTCTCCCGATAGGCTCGGCAGGGAGGGAGCTGGGTAACTGCCCCCCACACCAGCCTGAGCCCCCTCGCCTCCCCCCTCTAGGCCCCCAGCCACCGCCTGCTCCCCAGGGGCCCAAAGGACCGTCTGGGAGCCTGGCTGCTCAGCCCTGCTGGCCTAGTCTAAGCCCCTGGACCGCCAGGCAGGCCTAGTTGGCGGCCAGGAGCACCTAAACAGCCCAGCCTTTGTCCCTGGCAGTCACAGGCCCGCTTGCTCAGTGCCCGGCTTGTTTTTCCCAGGCCAGGCTGGGCAGGCAGAGGCCCGAAGCCATGGAAACGACACAGACCACCTGTCCCACCCCAGCTCTGCTCTCGGCGTGCCCAGGGCCACAGCTGGGCCAAAGAGAGCCCAGAGACTTCTGGCCATCAGCGCTCCTCACACCCGGGCTCTGAGGACCAGGTTAGCAAGGGCTTCTTCCTCTGCCACAGGCCCCCTCCCTCCTTCTCCAGCCACTCGTTTCTGGGGCCCAGGAAGGAGGCCAGCTCAGCGAAATAACTCTCCAATCAGAGCTGCCCCAAGAAGAAAGGGGCTGCCTTGAAGGGCGGTGAACTCCCCAGCACACAGCACGTGTGAGAGCCGACTCCTGGAGCTGCTTGTGTAAGGGTAGCTGTTGTGGGTGTGGAGATGCACTGCTGGAATGAAGGAGCCAGGAAGGATTCACTGGCCAACCCACTCATTTGTTCAGTCAGCAACAGTGGCATCCTCGTTTAGGGCTGAGGCCCGGTGCTGGGTGCTGAGCATGAAAAGTGGGATCTGGGTAGGGCCCCTGCCTTCTTGGGAGGCAGAGTCCGTGGATAAGAGGACGTGAGGGGGGAGACACACGAGCCAACAGCTGCCCCCAGTCAGGTAGAGAGACCACAGAGATCATGAGTCCAGGACCCCATGCCATGGGTGGGGAAACTGAGGCACGGGGGAATGGACATACGACACGGAGCCTCGATAACCCCCCAGAGCTTCTGGCCCACGAAATATCCAAGCTACAAAGGCCCGTGGGAGCTCTAAGAAGGGGAGACCCTCTTCTGGGTTTGGAGAGTGACTTGGGAACGGCTCTGTGATGAGGCTGGGGTGTGGCTAGACGGGATCCACTCATTTGAGGAAACTTCCCCGGGATGGGTTATGGATCGGGCCGGACTGCGGATGCCTTGGGAGTCTGGGGAGACTGTTCCTAGGACCGACTGAGTTTTGGGCTCGGACCATCTTGCCGCGGCTCTGAGGGCCACCTGGTCCGATCAGCTAGTGCTGTGTAACAGACTGTTCTGGAACTGCGAGAGAACTACGGCCATGTTATTCTGCTTATGGAATCTGTAGGTCAGGGACCCCGAAAGGCCCAGTGGGGCCAACCCCCTCCTGGGGACGCCTCTAGTTGCTGGAGCTGGAGGGGCTGCA
Source organism: Mellivora capensis (assembly GCA_004024625.1). Lineage (NCBI taxonomy): Eukaryota > Metazoa > Chordata > Mammalia > Carnivora > Mustelidae > Mellivora > Mellivora capensis. The sequence continues at coordinate 12,072 of PISX010001545.1, read as the reverse complement.
GCCGGTGGGGTCCCTCTTCACCCACGGGTCTGGCGCTGGGGCTAGGGGGACTTGCGGGCTGGAGTTGCCAGCCATGTGGGCTCTCTGGGCGTCGTGGGCTTCCTCACAGCCTGGAGACCTGGGGGGACTTGAACTTCACTCTTACGCATGCTCGGGGCTCCGGGATGCAAGCCATTCGGCCCTTTATGACAGCCTTGGAAGTCCCCCAGCAGCCTGCTGCCACTCTGTCAGCTGAAGAAGTCACAGGCCTTCCCAGATGCCCGAGGCTCGGACACAGACCCCACCTTTCGGTGGGAGGAGCACCATGGAATTGGCCGCCATATTTAGAAGCCGCACACTACTTCCTAGTCCCAGCCTGCGAGGTCTTCCTCTCCTCTTCGAAAAGTTCTACCATCTGCTGGGGCTAGTCTTAAATCCCAAGCCAGAAAACCTTCCTGCAAACCCCTGCCCCGGGTAGCTCTTTCTGGATCTCCTTCTAACTAACTACGAGGATGGCCATCCTCTCCTTGGCACTGTGCCCCGGTAGTCACACGTGTGTGCTGCTCCTCACGGCAACTTTGTGGGACATTTCAGAGGAGGGGGCCTCTCACCTGGAGTTTTGCAGGATGAGTAGGAGTTCCCTAGACCCAGGAAGTGGGCAAAAAGCTATGGAGAGCTTGGGCATGGGTGCAGTCAGTTGTGGCTGGAGGACAGTTTCACGTACTCTGGGACAAGGGTTTGTTTCGTCGGGAAGTGCGTCAGACAGACCTGTGTCCTGGGAGGATCCACCCCCCCACCCCCACCCCCCGCTGCCTGCCCTGACAGTTTGTGAAGGCCAGAGCTGGTGCTTGCCCGCAGGCCTCCCACAGGAGCCTGCCTGCCTGTGCTTCCTATTCTGTTTTACATGGTTTCCAGGGTCCTTTCAACCGTCCCCTGTGGCGGGTGGGTGGCCACTGTTCGCCCCGTTTTACAGATGAGAAACTGAGGCTGAGAAGTTTCTCTGGCATCTAAGCTGGGTGAGAGGGCTGGGACCCGGGGTTGGGTGCTCCCTTTGTCCGCCGTGGACCCTCAACCCTCAGGAGCCACCCCAGGCAGTGTGGGAAGCTCCTCCTCTCTCCCCAGCACCCTGCCCCCCGCCCTGCCACCCCTCTCAGCCCTGACCACATGGCCCAGAAAAGCCCATTCAGAGCCAGCTGCCGGCAGCCGGGCCTCTGCTTTATATCAGCAGGCGGCAGGGAGCACGGTCACGTGCCCACTTATGTCCGTGCTCCTTGTGGCCGCGGGGTTGGAGGCAAGAACGAAGGGGGGTGCTGGACTGGGGTGGGGGAAACTGAGGCCCAGGAGGCACTAGGGCTGGGATTCCGCAGTGAGCTCGAACCTGACCTCCCCTTCCCGCCCAGCCGTTCATTTCCGGCTCTTGAAATAGATCCTCGGCCGCCTGGTAGCCAGCCGGCCAAGGGCAGGGCCCCGCTGCCGGCCTGCTCCAGCCTGGCCCGGTCACCCCAAAAAGCTGACGAAAGCCAGCTGCCCTCGCAGCGGTCGCTCGGCAGGCAGACACCCGGAGGCGTGACGCCTGCCCTCTTCTGGCACCCGAGCTTGCCAGGAGGGCCCTTGGAAATCTCCTCTCCACTCCCACTCCCAGGGGCTTTGCAGCTCCTTTCCGGAATGGCTTCCTGATGAGGTAATGCAGCTTGCGGCGCGGGAGGAGGCCACTGGGAAACGCTGCTGGCCAGGCCCCAGCTCGGCTGGAAAATGGCGGCCCGTGGCCTCCTTGCCCCGCTCGGCCCGAGGCTGCCCACAGGGGGACGGAGGGAGCCAGGTGTCGGGGAGCGGGGCTCTGGGCCGAGCGCTTGGCGGCCTCCTTCCGAGGCAGCTGGGAGACCCCAGACATTGACTCATCTCCTGGCCTCGGCCTCCGCCTGCAGCCTCACACTGACCCCGAGAGTCCCCACCCTGCAACTGCGTCACCACCCCGTGGGGACCCGGCGGCCCAGAGGGGGCGCGCTCGGCCCAGCCGCAGAGCAGGAAGGCATACGCCCCTGCGGGGGGCGAGGGAGGACCCTTGCTCCGGGATCAGGGCTGGGAACTGCACGCTGGGCCCGCGCTGCCCTGCCGGGCTGCATTTTCCTGGAACAGAGTCTGTTCTGGCCGCTGAGCAGAGAGCACGAGGCCGCAGGGCTCCCGGGGCCCGAACCGAGAGCAAACGCCGAGCCGGCGTGCCCGGGCTGCCGAGGCCATCCACCCGGTGTCCCCGCAGGGCCTCTCTGGGCCCCGTGCAAGGCAGGCTCCAGCTCCCCTTCCAGGGGCTCCTGGCCGGGATGCAGGGGTGGAGGGGCGTGGGAACTGAGCCGGGAGCGTCCCGAGGGGTGACTCACCTCCCTCCCGTGTAGCTCCCCTCTTGCTGCCAGGCTCCATACGGGGTGGCTGGGGCCGCGGGCCCAGATGGCCTCGCAGCCCCCACCCTCCCAGGTGGTGGAAGGGACCCTAGAACCGAAACGGCCACAGGGACCTCGTGGGGCCCTTACCGGGCCCTGGGAGCCAGGGGGAGGTTCCCTCTCTCAGGCTGGGCCCAGCAGGACCCCAGCTCTGGGTGGAATTTGGGACGCTGGTGGCAGGCCCGGGTGTCTATAGGCCCAGCCTGTCCTGTGTCTGCTCAGATTTGTTGAGTGATGGGGGCCGAGCCCCTGCTCCTGGCTGGGCCTCAATTTCCCCATCTGCAGACTGGAGGCGCCTGGGGGCCGGGGTCGGAGAGGGGGCCTCAGCTGGATGCCAGGAGCCCCCCAGGTCTGTCGGCCCAGGGCTGCAGCTGTGTGGGGGAAGTCTCTCTCCTGGCCTCGCTTCGAATTTCCGCATTGGAAGAGACCCAGGGACCACAGAGCAGCACCGGGTGCGCCGGGGAGGGCCAGGCGGGCCTGAGTGGTGCGGGAATTAGTGGCTGGGCCAGGATCCGAGCCCAGACTCCTCTGCTGGCCCAGAGTGACCCCGCTAGGCCTTCTCCGTCTCCCTGCTGCTTTCCCTGCACAAAGCAGGGCTGGGGAGGGCCCCACTCCTGTTCTCGCAGCAGAACTGCTCCCCTCTGCTGTCCCCTGGTGGCCATATGGGCACATGGCGGCCCAATCCCCAAACCCCAAGCCCACAAATATGGGCCCCCCCTAGCCTGGCGACACCTATGGGGGGGGGCACCCACAGACCCAAGAGGTACCCACAAGGCACCCACTAGGCACCCTGGCTGAGAACTTTGTTCCATTGGAGCTTCTCGTCCCCCCACAGGCAGGGTATTGTCGTGAGGACCCCTTTACAGATACGGTATAGAGATCCAGAGGGATCAGTTGCCCAGACGGGCAGCGGGAGATGATTCAACTGGTGGCTGGTGATGTTTTCAGTCCCACCTCAATGGGAAAGGAGCCCCACCCCAGTCAGCAGCCACCTGGGGCTCGATGAGGGTGCTGAGCCTCCCTATTCTGAGGGGGCGGGGGTCACCCCCCTGGAGAAGGGAAGGGCCTGGCTCCTGGGAACAGGAAGGTGTGCATTTGGGTCCCAGGGGCAGGGGTGGGGATGAGGTGGTGTCGCGATCCTGAGACCCCCAGCCCCGGGGCAGAGGGGAGCCAAGGGCCCACACTTGCCCCAGGAGCCCCCAGATCCACCGCCTGCTTTAGCCTCCAGGCCCAGGCCCTGCACTCAGCGAGTCCCCAGCATGTGCTAGCCCCTGGCCAGAGGCCATGCTGATCACCGAGGCCTCCCAGGACAGGCGGTCACACTCAGCGGGGTCTAGCCGCCTGCCTGAGGGTACCTGGAGGGAGCCCTGTGAATGCATTTCTGGGCACACACACTCCCAGCTGTGTCCTCGGGGTGGCGGTGGGAGGGCTGACTACTGCGTGGCTAGGATGTGCCTTTGGGTCCCGTCTCCAGGGGCTTGCGCCCGTGAGTGCCTTCTGGCCTCTAACGTCGGACACCCTCTACCTCCCCGGTGTCCACGAAGCGTGCTCAGCCCCTTCAGCCAGACTTCACCACCGTCCCTGGCGGCCAGTCTGGGTACCCGTCACAGTGGGCGCGGTGCTGGCACCAGGCTGGGGGTGTGCCGGAGGTCCAGCAGAACTGCAAGGTTTTAGAGGACAGGTGCATCCTCCCTGAACCCAAGTGTCAAATTTCGCTGGTAGGGAAACCGAGGCCCAGATAGAGGGAGGATTTGACCAGGCCTAGGATGGGCCCGACACGAAGTCGGAGTGGGACCAGGGCCAGCATCTAGGGGTCTGATCACCAGCCCCACATCTGTGCCACTGAGTCCCCAGGGGGACAGGGCAGGTGGAGGGCAGGTGAGCCTCTCCCAAGTCCCTCCACGTCTCTCTGGATTTCCCACCAGGAAGGAGACAGGAATGGGAGCGGCAAGACTGGCTGGTGGGAGGCTTAGCCTGGTCCTGGTCGGGGACAGGGGGCAGGGGGCAGGGAGCAGGGACCAAATCTCCCACTCTTGCCCAGGCTGTCCAGGGAACACTCAGCCTCGGAGGTCAGGGCTGGAGGGCCCAGCCAGGCAGCCAGTCTTACTACCACTTCCCTTGTCATTTTAGGTGCCCTCAGCCCCCACTGCTCTGGGAGACGGGCCTCTGAATGCACAGATGTTCGGGAGGTGTGCTGTGGCCCCCTGGGGGTCAAGACCCCGATAGGCTGCTCTGATCCGGAAGGAGGGCATGCACACAGGGGACCCAGCGGAACCGGTCTTGCTGCCTGTGACCTCCGCCCTCAAGTCAATAGAGGGAAGCAGCCCCAGGAAGGCTGTGCTGCAGACACACCCAGGGCGGGGCCTGACGCCGGGCCCTTCAGCCGCTGGACCCTGGGCAGCCCCTGCCTATCTGGCTGTGTATCACTGGGCAGCTCACTCAACCTCTCTGTGCTGTAGAGAGGTAATGACAGTGCTCACGAGGGATCTGGGGAGGGATTTGGGGAGGAGAAAGACATGGTCCGGCTCTGGGGGTTCTTGCTGCCAGGGGGTAGCTGGGGACAGGAGAGACAGACTCATTCCTGGGGACTTGGGGCTTGTCAGGAGGTTGGGGAGACCAAGCGGCCCCGAAGAGGAGAGTGGCGTCTCGGAAGGTTTGGGTGGGGGTGTAGGAGGCTAGGGGCGCAGGGAGATGTCACTCCTGGGCCGGTAGCCTCTTAGAGTCTGACCTCGCGCCGCGAGTGGCCCTAGGGACAGTGGCCGGTCAGGCCATCCATTTGTCCCCTCTGCAGAAGGCCATGACGCCCCCACGGGCCCGGCCGAGGGGAGCTTTGCCCCTGAGGGGCCTGGTGCAGACGGGAGGCATCCGGCTCTCATCACCCCCATGTCCCAGGGTCTTCCTTCTCGGGTCCAGGCCAGGGGTACTGAGTTGGGAGGGAAGCTGCCATGACACCCGGCGGCCCGGCACAGCTGGCTGCAATTAGGAAAGCGGAGAAGTTGTTATTTGGGGGTTAAATCAAAACGAATCTCCTTAAGGGGATGGCCAGGCCCCCTCCAGAAAGCATTTTCATGATGTAGCCCCCGGGCCCTGGAAGTGGGGTCCCTGGACTCTAGGGATGTGAGGGAAGACAACAGGGTAGGTGACGTCACCACCAGGCCTGGCCTCGCCGGGATGGGGGGCCTGGGGGCCTCCCGCCCCACCGTCACAATCCCAGCTCTGTCCACCTCCTACCGAGTCCCTGCCTGGCTCGGGCTGCACCCCAATTCTGGCCCTCATATGGCCCCGACAGTCTGTCCCTCCATCCGTCCATCCCTTCTTCCTGCCGCCCGCGCCAGGGCCTGCTGTGGGACCTGGAGCTGGGACGCGGAGGGGTGGGTGGCTTCCTCCCTCCACCAAAGGACACCGCCCCGCTCTTGGCCTCGAGTGGCCTCCAGCATGGGGGGCGGCCAGGCTGCAGGGCCTGCAAACATGACCGTGGCTGTTTATTCAGCTGTTGGAGTTGGCGCTCGCTCCCCTACCCAGGCCTGGTCTTTCTGGAGTTAAAACGCTTAGCCCTGTCCCCCACCCCCCCGCCCCCGGGGAGTGACCTCACAGCAGGATTTCTCTGGAGGAGAGGCCTCCAGGGCCAGCCACTGAGCAGAGGGCTGTGGGCTGGCCCTTGGCCAGAGCCCTGTGGACAGTGGGAGCCCGGGGTGGGGGGCACCTCTCAGAGTGGACGTCCCTCTCCCCATGCAGTTCCTGCGCCGGACAAGGTCTCCGTGTCGAGGAAGCAGACCACACTCTCGGTCTGGGTCACTGGGGAGCATGTGACAAGGGGACACGTCTGGGCAGACCTGAGGAAAGCTGCAGGGAGGAAGTTTGCAAGGGTGGTAGCCAAGGGGTGTGTGTGTCGGGGGGAGGGGAGCAAGGGTCCCAAGCCTCGGGCCTCCTGCCAGCACCTTCCACCAGCTGAACCCACTGTCAGTGCATGTGGGGTCTGCATGCACCTGTCTAGGCCGGCCTGCAGGGCTGGCTGGAGCGGGAGGACAGTGGGTCTGACAACGTAAAGCGCCCGTGGTCCGCCAAGGCCCTGAGAAGCAAAACCGCCGTTCCAAGTGCCCCTCGGCATCCGAGAGACTGTCCTTCCCGTTGTGGAACCCAGAGAGTAGGGCCTAAAGCCAACGATCGGCGGGAGCTCTATGGCGTTTCCTCTAGAACTTTGCCAGGCCCTGTCAGGGGGCAGCATCTTGCTCCCCTGCCCTCCCAGGGTAGGAGGTGGTCCAAGGCTGGAGCAGCCCCACCCTCCTGCCGGCTCCCTTCCGTGCTCCCTCTGGGGACCACCCGGTTTGCAGCAGCTGCCTGGAAGGGTCTCAGCCCACAGCAGGGAGTGGTCGGCCGACCCACCTGCCCCCTTCGAGGCCCCGGACTCGGTGGAGCAGAGACGAGGTGTTTCCTGCTGTGCCCTGCCAAATTCTGGACCCAGAGAGTCCGTGAGCCTAGGAATATGGCTACGGTGAGGCTCCAGCTTTGACAGCCATCTGTCAGCAGCCGACAGAGCAAATGGGGCTTAAGACACAGGTTGGCACCCAGCATCCATGAGCGGTCTCCCCGGTCTCTCTCCAAGGGAGACCTGGCCTTCGTGGGCTCTGCACCAGCAAGCCTGTGAGGGTCTTCCACGCCTCCCTTGTACAGTTGAAGGAGTGACAGACACAGGTCCAGGCCATTGTGAGGACGAAGCCAGGTGCGGAGGTGGGCACGTGCTGAGGGCCTGGCCGACGGGGGGGTCAGTATGTCCCAGCAGCCTGATTTGGAGTTTCCCCCAAAGCTCAGCCCAGGTCTGGTCTGAGCTGCTGGTCAGAATGTATACAGAATGGAAGAAAGTTCCACACTAAGTCATTGGCTTTAGGCACTACTTTCTGGGCTCAAGGCCCCAGTCCCCATGTCACCTTCCCCAGGAGGGAAGCTTTGGCATTAAAACCTGATGCCTTCAAACTCTACCCTTGGTGTTGTCATTTGGGTAAATTGCCGCTTTCTCTTTTTGCCTGGGCTGCTGGGAAGCTCTGAACTAAAGCCATGAGTACGTCTCTGGCTCCACTTAGACTTAACTTCTTGTCCTCACTTTCTGTTCCTTTTTTATCTCCTGTTCTAATTACATGTCCTGTGGCATCTTTGTTGCACCCCTAAATCTCTTCTGGGCAAGGCCTGACTCCTTTCTCTAGGCTTCTCAGCCCCCACAGCCCTCTAGATGCTCCCACCCCTGAGTGATGTGGGAAAGCGTGGTGGCGGGGGCCCAAGACGCTCCTGTCCTGGGCTTGGGCTCAAATCCATGCTCCCCTCCTCTGTGTGGTGTGGGGACCCCCTCCACCCACACCTGTGCCCACTCAGTGCTCAGTGCACATGGAAGGCTTCAAGGAGGAGGGGAACACATAGGCAGAGGTTAAGCGGTACCTCTCTTCTCCATTTCTCTCTCTTCTCCTGTTCTGTTCCTCGGCGCGTCTCCTTCAGCCTGGCCCCGGGCTCCTGAGTTCAGCAGGCACAAAAGTGCCCCCCACCCCCCCACACACACTGAGCTGCCTCCTCCCATGGGACGAGGCCCTCTGGTGGCACCCCAGGCCTCTGTCCCCAGGAGCCCAGGGGACAGGGCGATGGGTGATGGACAAAGTCCCAGGGGGCTGTGAGAGCCTGGGGGCAGGCGGGGACCATCAGGGGAGGCTGCCTGCAGGAGGGCGCCTCAAAGGGGAGCCAGAAGCCGAGTCCGGGCAGCCAGGAGGAGGCAAAGTTGGGGAGAGCAGGTGGGAAGGAGGTTGAAGACAGATGAGATCAAGTGGATGGAGGCCCCCTGAAGCCAAGGAGCCGAGAAGGTCTCTTGACCCTGACCTTGTGAGCTCACCTGCTGGGCCAGAGAGGCCTGTGTTGGCAAAGACTGGGAGGCGGGGCTCCCATGTGCCTGGGGACGAGGGAGCAGGTGGGAGGCTCAGGAGGGCTGTGCCTTGAAGGAGGCAATAGGGGGCCACAGAAGGTTATGGGGGCGCGTGTGCCAGGCCCTCAGATGCTCACACTGAACGCCCATTTCTAATCTGCTCATTTACTCGGACTCCAGGACTCTCGGACCGAGGGACATAACCATCCTTGCCTGCTGTGGGGCATGTGCCACTCTCGCCAACACTGGCACCCACACCCGACCAGGCAGCCGCGGAGAGGAGGCAGATATCTCGGGGAGGGATCGCAGAGATCCCTGCCAGCTTCTGACATTAAAATAGACTTTGGAAAGCAAATGGCTGAGACATTTTGAAAGAAAAACAATAAAAGAAGCTTCTGGAAGCCAGAGCCCCGGCCAACATGTGTTCTTGTCCCAGACAGCGGCTGTGGGAGACTGATGAGCGAGTGACCCTGAGAAGGCACTGCCGCGGGCTCGATGGGGTGAGGGGCCCGACCTGAGAAGTGCCGCCGAGCCTCAGGACAGGGCAGGGCTGGCCGATGCCTGCTGGTGTCCTGGTCCTGGCCGGAGGAGCAGGTCCCCATTTCCAGACACCCTGAGGAAAACATGCCATCCCTGAGGCTTGTCTGGACAGACGGTGTCTGAGGCTAGACACCCCTGGCCGTGGTGCTGTCACGGTCAGGGGCAGCTGGAAAAGAAGCAGGACTCCGAGCTGACTCACTTTACCCTGTGGACCACCAGCATCGTGGGTCTGCAGAGCTCCATCTCCCAGGGCTGGACATGCCCATCTTTCCTCGAGGATGCTCTAGGGACAGAGTGCTCAGGGGGAGGGTCAGGCTGGGATGTCTCAGTCCCTGCAGCCCCCAGCCCAGAGTGCACCACACCTGCAGGGTCCCACATCTGACCTGTGCACCCCCTCCACCGATCCCCAGTGACCGGACTCCGGAGTCTAGGATGCAAACTCGCACGGGGCCAGGAACTGAGGCTCTGTGGCTACACTGGCTTAGTGGGAACCCAAAGCCTGGATTATTTTTCTTTGGGGAGGAGGAGGCGGCCTGTCCTGGAGACATTTCACTTGTAAATTAGGTTTTGGCGTTTCTCTCCCCTCCGTCTTGGCCCGGGAGTGGCCGCCACCTGCAGTAGGGGCGATGGTGGTTTGGTTGCCCACCCAGTTCTTGACCGGGTGGTCCTGGGGTGGGCCGAAGGGCAGGGATGGGATCTGAGCCTGGGCGCCTCTGCTAGCAGGCGGGGGCCAGACGGCCATGTCCAGCCTCCTCAACTGCAGGTTCTGGGGGGACCTAGGGGGCACCCTCCCCCAGCCCCGGTGTCCAGGCCAGGGAGTAGGGGGCTGATCACAGAGAGTGGCGCCGCCAGAGGCTTCTGGGCGGACAAGGAGCCGGTCACTGGTTCACTATCCCCACGCCCCGCCTGCCTTGGGCAGGAGCTGCTTCCGGCCTGCCCAGACAATGCGCCAGGGGGGGAGGGGTGGCCTCACGCCAGACCCCCCCCACCCCCATCCCAGCCACACAGGAAGACAGCGTGTCCTGGAGTGAACCCACAGCCAGGCGCTGTGACTTCGGGTGCCAGATTCCCAGAGATGCTGTCTCCATTCGACTCAAACTGATTCCTTTCAGCTTTAAAATGATGAGGGGCCCTAGGACCCTGTCTGGGGTGGGGGTAAGTGGGGGGCTTCAGAAAATCTCACCCTCCTCTTCTGTGCCTCTTCCACAGTCGGTGCCCTTGGGTTATGCTGAACTTCTATCTACTGCAGGGCCTTTGCACGAGCTGTGCCCTCTGCCTGACCTGCTCTTCTCCAAGTCTCAGCTGCAGTGCTGCCCCATGGCTCAAGTTCGTCTCTGCCCTTGCAGGAGCGTCCCTCCCCATCAGGTTGTTCCTGTTAAATGTGCTGATGTGTTGGGCACCTGGGTGGCTCAGTGGGTTAAGCCTCTGCCTTCGGCTCAGTTCATGATCTCAGGGTCCTGGGATCGAGCCCTGCATCGGGCTCTCTGCTCAGCAGGGAGCCTGCTTCTCCCTCTCTCTGCCTGCCTCTCTGCCTACTTGTGATATCTCTCTCTGTGTCAAATAAATAAATAAAATCTTTAAAAAATTAAAAAAAATGTGCTGATGTGTCATCCACTACCTCATCGCCACACCAAACAGGGGTTCTGAGCTGCGCTGGGACCTGCCTGTCTCGGTTCTTGCCATATCCAGGGACTGCGTAAGTTCTCCCCAATCACTCCCACCCTGCCTTCCCTGCCCGAGGCCAACCTGGCAGTCCCCTCTATGCCCTGCAGGGGTCAGCAATCGTGACCCCCATACCGCCCCCTCCAAGTGTGTTTGTCTCTCTACCCTGGAAATGCCCCCCGAGCCTGGGCCAAGGGAGCCAACAGACTCTGCAGGGTGCTCTGGGCAAGTCACCTGTGACCTCACCACAGACCAGCCCCACTCTTGGTGCAGCCCAGCAACAGGGGACTGGGGACTCTGGTGACCAGATGCGGTCCAAGCTGCTGGCCGCCCCCTTCCTCTGTGACCCCAGGGCTGACCCCTGTGACGGATGATTGCCCGGCCACCAGGCCTGTGGCCCAAGAGGCCGGCTTGCAGAGCCCGCTGGGAGCCCAGGGAGCAGATATGTACCGAGGAGCTGCCCTCCCCGCCCTGAGGTCTGAGCCCCAGCCGCAGCCCTGCCCAGCCTCCCTGGTCCCCTGCCAAGGACGCAGCTCTGTCCCAGGCCTCAGGCCCTGCCTGCTGCCTACTGTCCCTTGTCTGTGGCCCTCAACCAGGTCCCAGGGCCATGCACATCCTGTACCCCGTGGGTTCTGCGCCCCACCCCACAGACTCAGCCAAGCAGGGCTGCCTCTGGGAAGCCCTCCGGGATCTGCCGGCTCTCTGCTCTCTCTGGAGTCCAGGACTCTTCCAGCACTGAGAAGGGGCCTGTGGCAGCTCTGACCAGCTTTCTCACCCATTAGAGTAGGCCCCATTGTTTGTTCCTTTTTTTTTTTTTCCAAGGGGAAGGCGTTCAAGTTCTTGCTTATTCTGGAATCTCCAAAATCTCTTAGCATAAAGCCCGGCACACAGCATGCCGCCGGGAGGATCTTGCTCGACAGATTGCTGAGTGAGGGAGCCGCGAAGGGGGCGCGGTCCGTGGTCCTCAGAGACTGAGGGAGAGAGTGTGTGTGTACACATGTGCGTGCACACCTGTGTGTGTGCAGAACGTGCGTGTGTGCGGGGTATGAGTGTGTCTCTCTCTGGTGTGTGTCTGTGTGGGGTGTGCACGTGTGTGGGGTGCGTGTAAGGTGTGTGCATGTGGGATGTGTGTGTGTGTCTATGTGTGTAGCTTCCGGCCCTTTCTCCCTCCCCTCTCCGGTCTCTGCCACCATCAAGGAGGACCCCAGAAAGGCACGAAGTACAAGGAGACACTTCACGTCCACTGGGAGGCTATGACAATCCTGATAAAGATAAAACACGGGGGACACCGACAAGAGAGCTGGGCGAAACCGGGGCGCTCCCGCCGGGGTGTCCAGGGCGCAGGCCCCGGGAACACGGTCTGGCAGTTCCTCCAAGACTGAAACACCGGGTGCCCGGGGGCCTCCACTGGTTAAGCGCGGGACTCCTGACCTGGGCTCAGGTCGTGATCTCGGGGTCCTGGGATGGAGCCCCGCCCCAGTCAGGCTCCCCGAGAGTCTCCTCTGCCCGCCCCCAGGGCTCCCGCTCGCAAACAAGTAAGTTTAAAAAAAAAAAAAA